>JAIGNY010000802.1:27500-43873 GCA_020152595.1 Chiridota heheva | reverse complement strand
TTTTGAATATTTCTTGATTCGTCTCTTGTAATTCAGCTTCGTAAAAACTTCCAATGATCTCTTCGTCAGCATAGTCCATTATTTTATACGTTGGGGGATAAGTACTTTAAATTTTCGAAATAGCAAATATTTCTTCGGTCCAGCGTGGGAGATATCCTTTTTCGAACGTTTTCTGTTTTTTAGTAATCCTAACTTTATCTCCAACGTTAAACTTAAAATACTCAGGACCATTATTTTTCATCTTTTCTGGATAAAGATTCCTCCAAACTTTATTTTCATTTTTAGTCTCGCTGGCATTTACTGGGGTCATTTTTATAGAAGAATGTTTGGTATTGTTATAGTTTTCCACGAGGGAATCTAAGATATCTATATACCTTCTAGTAGAATAGGCCGTAAAATATCTATATACCTTCTAGTAGAATTGGCCGTAAAATATGTAAACATTTTTTCTTTCATCGTTCTATTCCACCGCTCGACGACGCTAGATTTATTTTCGTTTTCGGTATAATTTGGGCTAATTAATTTTATAACGACGTCGTGATAAAATTCTTTGCCTTTATCTACCCACACTTTAGACCCCTTTCGACCCTTGCTGAATATTTTTCGAAATCCTTCCGCCGTAGACTTGCCCATTTTATCCTTTAGTGGAATCATTCATCCATATTTTAAAAATACGTCGATTACGGTTAATATATATTTTATCCCATTATTGTCTTTGGAGAATTCCCTCATATCGACTTAATCGGCCGCCCATATTTCGTCTATTCCATTAAGGGCCGAAAATATGAAATTGCGTTGGTAAATCTAGAAACGTATTATTCTTTTCAAAATATCGACGAGACAAATTCTTCATTTACCTACTCGAATAATGGAGGAACCAACTGGCATACTATTACTATACCCGAAGGAAGTTATGGTGTAGAGGATATAAATGCCATCATTATAAAGAAAATGAAAGACAACTGGCATTTTAATACGGAAGCGGACGAGCCGTATATTAGGATATCTGCAAATATCAATACCCTTAAATCTGTTTTGGATATCTGATAAGTACCAAGCCAGCTTTACCACGAACAAGTCCATTGGTAAAGTTTTAGGGTTTAATGAACAAACTTATAGCAACGACACTCAAGAGTCTGAACAAATTGTAGATATCCTAAGGATAAATAGTATCTTGATATATTTTAATATAATTTCAAATAGCTACTTAAATGGCGAGAACAGTCCATTAATCATTTATTTTTCCCAAAAGTAAATCCTGGGTATAAGATTATAGAGAACCCCGCGGCTTTAATTTATTTGCCGGTTATAACCGATAGATTTTACGAGTAGAAGTAACCGATCAAAATGGGGATTAACTTAATTTGCGCGGGGAGACTTTGACGATTCGATTTCATTTGCGGGAAATATAAAAGAATACTCTAAATAAAAAATGACAAAGTACGTAAACGTAAAAATAAATCTTTTAGATTGTTAAAAGGATAAGATAAGACTCGCGATTTAAAGTGACGAGGGGGTGTCTATACGCCTGAGTTACGCCGATTTTTCTGATGAAGATACAGTGGCGATAACGAACGCTCAGAGAAATAAAATTATCAAGGCTTATAACGGGGGAAAAGGAACGACTATAAAAATGACCCCGACGCAACTAAAGCATAATCAAACGGTAGAAGGTGAAATTATTGGACTTTTAGCCGCCCTTGCATCCGTGGCGCTGCCTGCGATTGCAAGATGTGCCATTCCAGCTTTAGCCACCGGGGCCTTATCAGAGGCGGCTAATTCCCTCACCCAAAGAATTACGAATCCAAAAAAAAGAGGCTCTGGTATCGGTGAGGGACTATACCTAACAAGAGCCCAAGGGCACTATGGTTCCTTGCTACAGAATAAAATTTTGGGGCAGATGGAAGTCATCCGTAACTCCAGAACCAGGCATGCTATTTAAGCGGGGAAATGGCTCATCAAGGTCTATCACATACCAAAAAATTATTAACTTGTTTTTATAGCCATTTTTCTCCCAAAATAAGCATAATTTTACAGATTTGACTATTGACCTTTTGACCTGGAGTCAAATGTAACTTGACACTCTGATTCCAAAAACAAAAAGGCAAGTCCGTACAACCATTTTAACTAGACTTGAGAAATTTTGACCTCCGATAACTTCGCACATGAAGGTCGTACAGGAATCTACCAATTGCTTTTTTTGATCAGAAGGTACTTTTGAAATCCGAAAATGGGGTCAAAATTATCGAAATCCAAAAAAAAAAAGTTAACATTATACAAGAGGACGGCGGCGGGTGTATTTGTGAAATACAAGAGGACGGCGGGTGTATTTGTGAAATACAAGAGGACGGCGGCGGGTGTATTTGTGAAATACAAGAGGACGGCGGCGGGTGTATTTGTGAAATACAAGAGGACGGCGGCGGGTGTATTTGTGAAATACAAGACGGCGGCGGCGGGTTATATTTGAAAACGTACAACGGACAATTCCCGGGGGTAATGGGCTGTATTTGAAAACCGGAGGAAGATTATTAAACTTAGACTTGAAAGATATTAACGTAAAAGAAATGTTAAAAAGATTCCACTTTTAGGGATGTTGCTTAAAAATAAACTATGAAATAAATGGAGATAAATGGAGATAAAAGATCATGGAAATAGTTATCGATTAGAAAAAATACAAGAAATTATAAAGCTCATCGAAGAAGAAATTGCTAAACGAAAAGATCTTTGCGAGAAATATTCCGAAATATTAAAGGTATTAAAGCAGTAAAGAATATAGATGTCCTGTGTAACGCGGGCTGTATTATTTTATCTACTACTTGCATTACTTTATTGCTTACAGCCGTCACAATTCCAATAGCCGTTGGCGCCCAAGCGTGCGCCGCAGGACTTGGGGTTGGGTCTATCATTGGTAAAAACATAGCTAAAAAACTTGAAAAGAAAATAGTAAAGCATCAAGAAATTAAGACGCTTTCAGAATCCAAGTTGGTCTTAATGGAAGACCTAGTTTTATGGCTTTGAATGATAACGTGATTAGTGGGGAGGACTTTTCGACTATTCTTAGAACGTACGTGGGATATTTAAAACAAAAGGAAGACATTAGGAAGACCACCACCGCCGACGAGGCCGACGGCGTCGACGGCGAATTGGTCGAATTGTTAGAGAAATACGAGGGCAAAGCGTTTTATAACGCGTAAAGCGTTTTATAACGCTTAAAAAGCGTTTACTATATTAACAAAATATGTCTTTTCATAAAATTAAGTCGATATAAGAATTGGAAGACATTTCCAAAAGATATACCACAGTCGTTAAAAAATTAGAAGACTCCAACATCAGGGAAAGAATCGGCGAATCCGAATCGATGGCTAGTATTATTAACTCATCGAAACCCATTACGGACGCTCTGGGAGAACTTTCTAAAAATATCAGCAGTCAAATTTTGCCTATAAAAAGTGGGTTTCGAGAAAAATTGCCTAGCCCCCCCGGGCCAAATAGTCGAAGAAGCTGAAGAAATCGAAGAAGATATTACTGATGCCGAGTTAGTAACTAGATATATGGGAAAAATCGCAAATTCATACTTAATCAAATCGTTAGACCAAAATAAATATGTGGATACAAAATTTGGTGTACACATTATGGAGAATAATGATGAAATTGAACATTTTATTGGCAAGAAAAGAATCGTGATTCTGGGTGATGATATCCTCCTCGATGATAAAAAATATAAAGGAACTAGAGGACTCTAAGAAGTAATTTAAATGAAGGTACCACTAGGGGTGATAACCGAGGAGGACGAGAAAAACTATAAAGAAATAATGATCAATAGTGGCGCGTTGTACACGGAAAACGGAAGACCGGCCTCATCCAGGGGGCATAAATGGACTAAATATTTAGGGCCGATATATAAGGAAATAAAGAGTAGAACGGGGTCTGGGCTATCGAAGGCGGCGCCGCCGAGGGAAACAGTAATCATTCCCTGTGACGTGGAATCTTTAGTAAACAGGTTAGAATTATTGATGGCAAGCAGAAAGGCTGGAAATACGGGATTAAGAAATGAAATTATATCAATTTGCGATGAATTAAAAAGAAAAGGAAATCTCGAAAATTCACAATACAAAGTCATCATGTCGGAAATGATTAATTCATAAAAATATACTCTAAATAAAAATGATCATTTTCAAAAATAGAGGATTTAATAGATAATACGCCTATGGCGGTAGTGGAACTGTTCAAGATATGGCTACATTTTCAGCAGAAAAAGTGACTAGTGATGTGAGTAAACAAATGGCGAAAGACCTTGGAAGTAAAATTCTAAATGTTGGTAAGAGCGCGGCTATAAATCTTGGAAAGCAGGGCCTCGAATCTGGTAAACAGGCGGCGATAGAAATTGGACGCAGAGCCGTAGAAAAGGGAGTAACTAAGATATTAACGCCTAAAACGCAAAAAATAATTAGCAAAGTTGGAATTCCAATGGAAGAAAGTTCTCCGGATAATGTAGCCAAAAAATTAGATTCTTTTAATCTCAAAATACGTGGACTCGAGCGATAATCTAGGCTCGTTAATAGATGGAAGCGTGGTGCCGAGTAGGATAGGGCCAAGTAGGATAGTAAGGAGATCCCCCCCTCCCCGGGCAAATAGCGCAGGATCTATCAATGGATCTACCGATGGATCTATCAATGAATCTGCCATAGCGATACAAGATCTAGCTAAATTGTAAAATGGAGGTGGATTAGAAAAATATTTATAAAAGATATACTTTAATAAAAATGTTATCTCTTGATACTTTCAGTTTAGAAGAAAAGCCCGAAATGTTTGAGCCTGTGGAAGATTACGAATATACCGAATACGAGTCTAAAGAAAAGAATCTCAACAATCCTGGAAGAATAGAAATTAATATAGAAACTCGAGATATAATTATACATCCTAGCGAGAGTTATATTATCTTTGAGGGAAGATTAACGAAAAAGACTGGTAATGCCGCCTATGCCAACACGGATAAGGTCACGATTACAAATAATGGAATACTCCACTTGTTTAGTAATATGAGCTATCGACTTTCCGGATATGAAATCGAGTCTATATTCAATCCAAGACAAGCCACAACGATGCTCGGCTTGTTGAAATATCCGGATGATTTTTTAAAGAGTCTGGGGCTCAATCAATGTTGGTATAAAGACACTGGTACAACCGCGGCTGACATAAATATTGGATTAAAATTAGGCATGATTATATCATAGAAGGCCCAAGTACGAAAGGAATGTTTAGCTTAAGGATTCCCTTAAAACATATTTTTGGTTTTTGCGAAGACTACTCTTAAGTAATGTATGGAATGAAGCATACTCTCGCAATGGTTACGCAATCAGATGATAACGCCATATTTAAGAGCTAGCGCCGCCGGGGTTGGTAAAATCACCCTTACTAGAATGTCATGGTTTATGCCGCAAGTGTATCCTAGGGTTGAACTTAAAACTACTCTTTACAAATCAATTAGCGAAAAGAAGAAGCATCCGTTGGCGTATAGAATGATACAATGTGAGTCCATTACAGTTCCCGAGGCTAAAGATTTTAGTTGGTCGTTGAGTATAAAATCATCTCTAGAAAGGCCTAAGTGGATCATTTTCACCCCTTTAGCCATATAGGGCCCCGTTTTTGAGGGTCCAGATACAATATTCTGAAATGAGACCTATTTTCTTGTATGTAAAGCGCTTTTGAATGTTTTTACAAAATTAGCGCTATATAAATGTATGTATTATTATTATTATACCACATGATTAAGGGGTAGTTGGGCTTTTGCCCCCATATGTCAGAAGTCTGGCACAAAACCTTCACTGAACCCAAGGGCTATGGACCATGATATAACTTTATGCTAGCAATAATTTTCACCACTTTTGGCCATATAGGGCCCCGTTTTAGGGTCCAGATACGATCTCCCAGAAATAAGACCTATACCACAGAATTAAGGGTAGTTTAGCTTTTACTTCCATATGTCAGAAGTCTGGCCCACAACCTTTACTGGGCCCAAGGGCTATGAACCATGATATAACTTTATGCTAGCAATAATTGTTACCCCTATGGCCATATAGGGTCCCGTTTTTAAGGGTCCAGATACAATCTCCCATAAATGAGACCTATACCACAGAATTAAGGGTTAGGTGGTCTTTTGCTCCCATATGTCAGAAGTCTGGCACAAAACATTTACTGGGCCCAAGGGCTATGGACCATGATATAACTTTATGCTAGCAATAATTTCACCACTTTTGGCCATATAGGGCCCTGTTTTTGAGGTTCCAGATACGATCTCCCAGAAATGAGACCTATACCACACGATAAAGGGGTATTGAGCTTTTTTCCAAATAATTCAGAAGTCTGGCACAAAACCGTTACTGGACCCAAGGGCCATAGACCATGAGATAATCATATAATTGCAATTTCCCGACTTGTGGCCATATAGGGTCCCATTTTTAGGGTATAGATACGATCTCCCAGAAATGAGACCTTTACCACAGGAGTATGGGGTCGTTGGGCTTTTGCTCCCATATGTCAGAAGTTTGGCACAAAACCTCCACTGGGCCCAAAGGGCTATGGACCATGATATAACTTGATACTAGCAATAATTTTCACCACTTGTGGCCATTTAGGGCCCAGTCTTTGAGGTTCCAGATACGATCTCCCAGAAATGAGACCAATACCACATGATAAAGGGGTATTGAGCTTTTGCCCCATAAGTCAGAACTCTGGCACAAAACCTTTATGGACCCAAGGGCCATAGACCATGAGATAACCATATAATTGCAATTTCCCGAATTGTGGCCATTTAGGGCCCCATTTTTGAGAGTCCAGATACGATATCCCAGAAATTGAACCTATACCACAGGATTAAGGGGTAGTTGGGCTTTTGCCCTCATAAGTCAGAAGTCTGGCACAAAACCTTCACTGGACCCAGGGGCTATGGACCATGATGTAGCCTTATGATAGGAATAATTTTCACGACTTTTGGTTGTTTAGGGCCCTGATTTTGAGAGTCCAGGTACGATCTCCTATAACTGAGTCCATTACTTTTTGGTTTGGGAGTTGGTGGGCTTTCACCTCGTGAGTGTAATAACATTGCAAGAACCGCCACCCACAAAACACTTCTATGTGACGATTGAAAAATGTAAAACAGGAAAGAAAGAAAAAAAAAAAAAACTGATTTCGCTCCGGTGGTGGATCAAAGTCTCTCAACTGTCTTGTTGGTATCCCAGTAGATCAGAGATGGTGCTCTTGCAGAAGGATGGCTCTTCAGCTGGTTAAAATTTGAATTTGAGTATAAATATGACGCTAACTTTAACTGGGTCTACAGTGAATTCCATTTACGTAACAGGTGTTGTGGAATTTCTTCACTCTGAAATTTGGCCTAGATCTATATATACAGCCAAGGAGTACACGTATCTTGGGATAAATGAAGCAAAACAGTGTTGTCAGCCTGTCAGTCGTCACCCGATGTTATTTTTTAAAAAAATTACTAAGCCTAGATCTACTATAACTTAGTGCGGTCCCAAAACGTTAAAATTATATTTGCAAAACAGGGTGGAGCAAAGCATGTCTAGACATACCAAAGAGCTTCCACATAAGCTCTTTGGACATACCGTCTTGGTGATAATTCCTAAGGGATCTACAAATTGTATCTCTGCTGTCTCAAATAGAATAACATTTAAGCTTTAAAAACATTTAATTTCTTTAATAATATGAAATTTAATATTTTTAAATAGTAATTTGAGAGCAACGAAACGAATTAAACGAACATTTTGATTAAAATTCATGCAATTATCAAGAATATGGCGTTTGTCAATTATTTTTACCTCATATACAGGGAGGAAAATCTCCCTGTACGTTGGGCAATTACGTCAGGGAGCATAAAACTAATCATTTGCCATTAAACCTATGATGAAACTTTTATCAGTTATTGAAAGTCAAGTTTCTGGTCTTTTTGTACCAGAAAACGGTAAGTTTCGCAAACTTTTGCGATATTTTCTAAAAAGTACTATCTAATATTTGTCGGATGATCCTATGTTCAATACCAAATAAATCAAATTTTGAAATGGATCCATGTTCAAATTGTTGGAAAGTTTTATGAAAGAGATCTTGTCAAGCCTTGGATATGCATTGTCAAGAACTATCCCTTCATTACTATTCCTGAGATTTGCAACTTCTCAGCTTCCTGTTCCATTAAATGGGGCCTCTCGAAAATATTTTTGCTTTTTCCCTGGGATTTCCTATTTTGGGCTGGCTAAGTAATACCTAATTAGTTCTGTGCAACCATAGGAGCCATTAAAGGTTTTAATCAAAAAAAAAAAAAAAAAACAAAAAAACTTCGAAATGAACATTCCTTAAGTTAAACCAAAAGCCAAGGCGCTCATATCAAGCAGACACCCACATCTAAAACAGATCAACATTATTATGAAATTTTGCTATTAAAATTGCAGTTGTCAAACCAAAGCTTTCTTCTAACATTGTAATATAATATTATATTGATTTTAAACTTACCTTCCATGGAGGTCTGATGAAATTCTGTGTGAGGAAAAGCTGACCGGAACGTCTCTTTAGGCGCACCTAAAAAATGGACATGAAGATACTAAACGCAGTCAAAGTTAATGAGCTGCTTAATCAAGAATTATGTTAATGAGGATTATATGAAAAATTACTTGTATAACAGGGCGTATTCAAATCCACACATGCAGAAATCCAGCCTTTCCCAGAACAGAGACAACTT
The DNA here is from genome assembly GCA_020152595.1 of Chiridota heheva. Taxonomy (NCBI): domain Eukaryota; kingdom Metazoa; phylum Echinodermata; class Holothuroidea; order Apodida; family Chiridotidae; genus Chiridota; species Chiridota heheva. The sequence continues at coordinate 35,127 of JAIGNY010000802.1, read as the reverse complement.
TCAACTGCCAGAATCTTACTTAATTCGACAACACTGGAAGACTTGACACAGACTTGTTTTACCAGACAGCCTTGAATTATTCTATCCAATAAGATTCTCGCGTTTATAGCCCAAGGTAGCGTATGCATAAAATTATTACAAGATTTGGTATTAAGACACGTGAGAGTCGAATGATACCGCGGTCCTTGTATTTTTTAAAGGAATATGGATATTTAGAGCAATGGTGTCGCCAGAGATTTTGTGGGGGGAGGGGGGGGGGGGAGGGGAGAGCGGAGAGACACAACAATTTAGAGGAGGAAATGGGGTACTATAAAGTGCCTTCTTTCGTCGGCGGCATTGCGCACGCAAAGCGTGCGCTTACCGTGGGGACTCCAGGGGTCCGCTTAAGGGCCCCTGGTAAGGGTCCAGGGTACCAGGGCCTGAAGCCCCTGGAAGCTCTGCAGATTTCTTGTTTTTCATACCCCAAAGTGGTTTAGAAAGATTTAGATTTAAACGTTAAATCAACTGAGAAAAACACTTTAATTACCATTTCTAATCGGGCAGTAAAGAATTCCCTTCGAAAATTGAGATCAATCGAGGCCAAAATTTAAAATAAGAAAAAAACTGGGGTTTTGAAAGGGGGTTCGTTGCGAAGAATTTGAAAGGGGGTTCGTTTTCCGTATAAAAAGGCATACATATATACATATAAATATATACATATAAATATATATATATATATATATATATATATATATATATATATATATATATATATATATATATATATATATATATATATATATATATATATATATATATATATATATATATATATATATATATATATATATATATATATATATATATATATATATATATATATATATATATATAATATATATATATATATATATATATATATATATATATATATATATATATATATATATATATATATATATATATATATATATATATATATATATATATATATATATATATATATATATATATATATATATATATATATATATATATATATATATATATATATATATATATATATATATATATATATATATATATATATATATATATATATATATATATATATATATATATATATATATATATATATATATATATATATATATATATATATATATATATATATATATATATATATATATATATATATATATATATATATATATATATATATATATATATATATATATATATATATATATATATATATATATATATATATATATATATATATATATATATATATATATATATTATATATATATATATATATATATATATATATATATATATATATATATATATATATATATATATATGTATATATATATATATAATATATATATATATATATATATATATATATATATATATATATATATATATATATATATATATATATATATATATATATATATATATATATATATATATATATATATATATATATATATATATATATATATATATATATATATATATATATATATATATATATATATATATATATATATATATATATATATATATATATATATATATATATATATATATATATATATATATATATATATATATATATATATATATATATATATATATATATATATATATATATATATATTTAAAAGATAAGTTCCGCGCATTGGCCATTACAAACAAAACAAAATAGGAAAAATGGTGGGTATGTCATCTATCTGCTAAATGTATAATTTATCATGGTGGGTATGTCATCTATCTGCTAAATGTATAATTTATCATGGTGGGTATGTCATCTATCTGCTAAATGTATAATTTATCATGGTGGTGTATGTCATCTATCTGCTAAATGTATAATTTATCATGGTGGGTATGTCATCTATCTGCTAAATGTATAATTTATCATGGTGGGTATGTCATCTATCTGCTAAATGTATAATTTATCATGGTGGGTATGTCATCTATCTGCTAAATGTATAATTTATCATGGTGGTGTATGTCATCTATCTGCTAAATGTATAATTTATCATGGTGGGTATGTCATCTATCTGCTAAATGTATAATTTATCATGGTGGGTATGTCATCTATCTGCTAAATGTATAATTTATCATGGTGGGTATGTCATCTATCTGCTAAATGTATAATTTATCATGGTAATTTATCATGGTGGTATGTCATCTATCTGCATCTAAAATGTATAATTTATCATGGTGGGTATGTCATCTATCTGCTAAATGTATAATTTATCATGGTGGGTATGTCATCTATCTGCTAAATGTATAATTTATCATGGTGGGTATGTCATCTATCTGCTAAATGTATAATTTATCATGGTCTATCTGGGTATAATTATCATCTCTATCTGCTAAATGTATAATGTATCATGGTGGGTATGTCATCTATCTGCTAAATGTATAATTTATTATGGTGGGTATGTCATCTATCTGCTAAATGTATAATTTATCATGGTGGGTATGTCATCTATCTGCTAAATGTATAATTTATCATGGTGGGTATGTCATCTATCTGCTAAATGCATAATTTATCATGGTGGGTATGTCATCTATCTGCTAAATGTATAATTTATCATGGTGGGTATGTCATCTATCTGCTAAATGTATAATTTATCATGGTGGTGTATGTCATCTATCTGCTAAATGTATAATTTATCATGGTTATGTATGTCATCTATCTGCTAAATGCATATTTTATTGCAAATTTGCGAAGTAGTTACACATCAACCGTAGGCGGGATTTGAGGAGGAAAGGGCAATTCCCCCACACACACTTTTTTCTCAAAATGTATATGTTTTGTATGGTGATTTTTTGCAACTTAGCGTATATTTATGAATCCCTTTCTCACACCCCTACTTTTTACCCCCTCCCCCCCCCCCCCCCCCTCTCTCTCTACACACACATACCTTTTCGGTAGACAAATCTCGCGTATGTTCTTACGTTGTTTCGTAATTGTATTTCATAACTTGAGGGGTGCACTTAGTTTAGAAGTAGGTAATACTAATATTTTCAAAGCAATATACTGCAATCAAAATCACTCAGGCTTGAAACGCAGGCTCCCAGGACTGGACCCTTACGGCTTATACTTTATAAACACTTAGTAATGCCGACCATTCATAAGTGTATCAATTAATTTATGGCCAGTGTTATTGTATCGACATTCAACAAATCGGGAGATTTGAGTAAAAATTTAATTAATTTGAAGTAAGATTTCAGACATTGTGAGAAAAACTTCGGCTAATTTGAAGAAAAAGTCAGATACTGACAAAAAAATTGAGATATTGGAAAAAGTTTATTTTGAGGAAAGTGTCGGATGTATTAAGCATTGGGAATCAAAAATTCCAAATTAAGGAGAACAGTTTTCGCAATGTTGGTGACCCTTTTCCCACGATCGCTATAGTACAACTGAACTAGGTCCGATTGCTTTCGTCAGCTGGTCAGGATGATTAGCAAAACAAACGTATACGGAGTTTTTACTTTCAAATTATAACAGAATCTGAGCAAATGCTCCGAATGATGTGACGTTTCCGGCCGGGTTTTTCCCCTGCCATCCCTCTCCTCTAGACACGCCCCGCCCCTCCTCTGATAATGCCCTCCCCCCCCCCCCCCCCTAGCTATGACATTGGCCGCGGTTCAGATATTTCACAAACACGCTTGCTTTTAATTACAAAAATAAAGAATGATTTATGTGTGTCCTCATCTCCAACACACTTAGGCACAATCAGTAAGACATTAAAGCGGCATTATACAATAGTAATTAAGAAACGAACAAAGACAATAGTAACTAAGAAACGAACAAAGACAATAGTAACTAAGAAACGAACAAAGACAATAGTAACTAAGAAACGAACAAAGACAATAGTAACTAAGAAACGAACAAAGACAATAGTAACTAAGAAACGAACAAAGACAATAGTAACTAAGAAACGAACAAAGACAATAGTAACTAAGAAACGAACAAAGACAAAGACAATAGTAACTAAGAAACGAACAAAGACAATAGTAACTAAGAAACGAACAAAGACAATAGTAACTAAGAAACGAACAAAGACAATAGTAACTAAGAAACGAACAAAGACAATAGTAACTAAGAAACGAACAAAGACAATAGTAACAATAAGAAACGAACAAAGACAATAGTAACTAAGAAACGAACAAAGACAATAGTAACTAAGAAACGAACAAAGACAAAGACAGTAACTAAGAAACGAACAAAGACAATAGTAACTAAGAAACGAACAAAGACAATAGTAACTAAGAAACGAACAAAGACAATAGTAACTAAGAAACGAACAAAGACAATAGTAACTAAGAAACGAACAAAGACAATAGTAACTAAGAAACGAACAAAGACCTGCACCGAAGTAAAGTCGCTGGTATATCGTCAGGCAAATATTTTTTGAAGAGATTACCTTTTGAACTAATTGCAACAGTTCACAAAGCATATACTACGAAAAATATTTCTTTTTTGTTGTATTATTTTCCATCATTTTCATAACAACTTATTACAGCAATCATCATGGATAAGTTTATTAAAGAAATCACGGATTTGGTTAGCCGTGCGCCGCCAAATAGCCATCAAGACGTTCAAGCCATCTTGGAAAAATGTTTGACATCTTTGAAGGAGAAAATGCACAAGGATCACCTGCTTCCTGGATAGAGTGCACGGTATGTTTAAAGCTTCCGTCTCCTCCTCCTGCCCCTCCTCCTGCCCCTTCCCCTCCCTCCCCCCCTCCTCCTCCTCCCATCCCCCTCCCCTCCCATCCCCCCCCATCCCCTCCCCTCCCCCCCCCCCCCCCCCCCCCCCCCCCCCCCCCCATCCCCCATCCCCCCCCCCCCCCCATCCCCCCCCCCCCCCCCCCCCTCCCCCCTCCCCTCCCATCCCCCCCCCCCCCCCCCTCCCCCCATCCCCTCCATCATCCCCCCCATCATCCCCACCCCATCCCCTCCCCATCCCATCTCCTCATCATCCCACCATCACCACCACCACCATCACCATCATCATCCATCATCATCATCATCATCCATCATCACCATCATCATCATCATCATCATCCACCACCATCATCATCATCACCACCATCATCATCATCATCATCATCATCATCATCATCATCATCATCATCATCATCATCATCATCATCATCATCATCATCATCATCATCATCATCATCATCATCATCATCATCATCATCATCATCATCATCATCATCATCATCATCATCATCATCATCATCATCATCATCATCATCATCATCATCATCATCATCATCCATCATCATCATCATCATCATCATCATCACCACCACCATCATCATCATCATCATCATCATCATCATCATCATCATCATCATCATCATCATCATCATCATCATCATCACCACCATCATCATCATCATCATCATCATCATCATCATCATCATCATCACCACCATCATCATCATCATCATCATCATCATCATCATCATCATCATCATCATCATCATCATCATCATCATCATCATCATCATCATCGACGAAAAGAGGGGACTCTGGACCCTCCCCCACCACACCCTCCTTCTAGAAAATAGTTTCGTCCGTGTGAATATCATGGCTGGCATTAAGATGTAAACAAACTGAAGGTCGTTACCTAAATTCTGAAAAGCCTTGAAAATCTGTCAACATTATAAGATAACGACAAACAAGACAACATCTGTCCTTGATACCCTGGGATAGTTATTAAAAGCGTTAGGATTTCAGATGGAGTGAGAATTATGTTTTTTTTTTTTTTTTAAAGTTTGTATTAATAAAAAGTCAAAGATTACGTAACATGCTATTTGTTAATACGGTCGAGACTCTTATAAATCATTCGTCACCTCTTGCAAATACCGTTTTCAATGTATAAACTAGCGTTTAGAAATAGATAATAAATAGATTTAAAAAGACTTACGGATGGGTGGCGCCATAATTATAAGAACGCATTAGCTCAATAGCGTAACTAACGGAGTACAGGGGGAGGGGTCCCCTATTAATCCTCAAGAATTTTGTCGAGAAATTGAATTCTTTTCGGAAAATAATACGTTTTGCAGATAAGATGAATCAATCAAATATTTAACAGTGGTTTGAAGATTTAATTTTCAGTAAAGGATTAGTTCAGTGGTCAAGAAAATATATCTGATATGAAGACTTCAAAAGGAACAAAATAGTGCAAAAGCATTTAAAAATCTTATCAAAGAGCTTCCATCTTATTCTGTTAAGGAGATTTTTAAGTTTAAAGTTTGGGATTATTAATGTGGGCACCACTGAAATCAGTGTTACGGTTAGACAATTCGTCAGTTCGTAAAGTGATTGAAGTCTATTAGTTACCATCTAGTTTTATGTAACCGACCGTCCCATGGCGCCGCTAAGGGGGGGTTAACAACCCTCACAGCCGGGAATTAACAAAACTAGGAAAATTTGAGTAAAAGAAATACAGTATGTTGGATTGTTTTGGTCATCCTGATGAATTTGATCTGATTTGAGATAGTTCTTGAATTTGGCCACATTTCCCAAAAATTGAAAAAAAAATCCAAAAAAATACAGAAAATGTCCAAAAAATTAAAGAAAATTGAAGAAAATTTCCCGAAATGAATAAAAAAATTTTTTTGAAAACTGAAGAAATTTCCCAAAATGAAAAAAAGTGCACGAAAATTGAAGTAATTTACAGAAATGACGGAAATTTGACGAAAATTTCCAGAAAATTAAAGACAACTTAGGAAATTGCACCAAACTTGAATGAATTTCCTACAAATGGAAAAGAACATCGCAAATGATTTTTTTCCAACAATTGAAGAAATTTTTACGACAATGACGGAAATTTAACGAAATTCAAACCAAGTATAACAAAAAAATGAATGAAATTTTATGAAACTTGAAGGACATTTAATGAAAATTATAGACAAATTCTCAAAAAACGAAGCAAATTTCCAGAAATTTATGGAAATTGCACAAAAATTTAAGCAACGTTTACAAAAATTAGGGAATTTGACAAAAATTGAAGAAAAATTAAGAAAATGAAGAAAATTTACAAAACTTGAGGAAATTTTTGAAAAATTGAAGACAAATTCTCAAAGACTGAAGAAAACTTCCCGAAAAAATTGTACAAAAAGTGTAGCAAATTTTATGAAAAGGAAAGAAATTCTACAAAAATTAAGCAGATTTTACAATATGTAAGGTATTTTTACGAAAATTTCAGATTTTTCGTAAATTAAAGAATTTCGGAATAAAAGATCCCATAAATGGTGTCCGACTCTTTAATTTATTACTTATCTTAATAAATTCATTTCATAAGGATATTTTTCTGGGGAAAAAAATCTTTAGTGGGGAAGTTCCCTCCCCCCCCCCCCTCCCCTCCCCCCCTCCCTCACACACTTAGTATGTTGAAAAGGCTATGTTAACAATTCTGTTAAAATAACTGCGAAATCGTCAAAAAAACTCACACTTGCCTGGGTATATATCCGGGTGTACGTGGTGCAGTGCATGGCGGTGCCGGGATTTTGGTAACGGGGGAAAGAGAGGGACAATTTTGTCTTATGGGAAAAAAACCTCTAAATCGGACATTTTCTTTGGGGAACTTTTCGTCGATTAC
>JAIGNY010000802.1:0-22500 GCA_020152595.1 Chiridota heheva | reverse complement strand
AATGTATAATTTATCATGGTGGGTATGTCATCTATCTGCTAAATGTATAATTTATCATGGTGGGTATGTCATCTATCTGCTAAATGTATAATTTATCATGGTGGGTATGTCATCTATCTGCTAAATGTATAATTTATCATGGTGGGTATGTCATCTATCTGCTAAATGTATAATTTATCATGGTGGGTATGTCATCTATCTGCTAAATGTATAATTTATCATGGTGGGTATGTCATCTATCTGCTAAATGTATAATTTATCATGGTGGGTATGTCATCTATCTGCTAAATGTATAATTTATCATGGTGGGTATGTCATCTATCTGCTAAATGTATAATTTATCATGGTGGGTATGTCATCTATCTGCTAAATGTATAATTTATCATGGTGGGTATGTCATCTATCTGCTAAATGTATAATTTATCATGGTGGGTATGTCATCTATCTGCTAAATGTATAATTTATCATGGTGGGTATGTCATCTATCTGCTAAATGTATAATTTATCATGGTGGGTATGTCATCTATCTGCTAAATGTATAATTTATCATGGTGGGTATGTCATCTATCTGCTAAATGTATAATTTATCATGGTGGGTATGTCATCTATCTGCTAAATGTATAATTTATCATGGTGGGTATGTCATCTATCTGCTAAATGTATAATTTATCATGGTGGGTATGTCATCTATCTGCTAAATGTATAATTTATCATGGTGGGTATGTCATCTATCTGCTAAATGTATAATTTATCATGGTGGGTATGTCATCTATCTGCTAAATGTATAATTTATCATGGTGGGTATGTCATCTATCTGCTAAATGTATAATTTATCATGGTGGGTATGTCATCTATCTGCTAAATGTATAATTTATCATGGTGGGTATGTCATCTATCTGCTAAATGTATAATTTATCATGGTGGGTATGTCATCTATCTCTGTATAATTTAAATGTATAATTTATCATGGTGGGTATGTCATCTATCTGCTAAATGTATAATTTATCATGGTGGGTATGTCATCTATCTGCTAAATGTATAATTTATCATGGTGGGTATGTCATCTATCTGCTAAATGTATAATTTATCATGGTGGGTATGTCATCTATCTGCTAAATGTATAATTTATCATGGTGGGTATGTCATCTATCTGCTAAATGTATAATTTATCATGGTGGGTATGTCATCTATCTGCTAAATGTATAATTTATCATGGTGGGTATGTCATCTATCTGCTAAATGTATAATTTATCATGGTGGGTATGTCATCTATCTGCTAAATGTATAATTTATCATGGTGGGTATGTCATCTATCTGCTAAATGTATAATTTATTATGGTGGGTATGTCATCTATCTGCTAAATGTATAATTTATTATGGTGGGTATGTCATCTATCTGCTAAATGTATAATTTATTATGGTGGGTATGTCATCTATCTGCTAAATGTATAATTTATCATGGTGGGTATGTCATCTATCTGCTAAATGTATAATTTATCATGGTGGGTATGTCATCTATCTGCTAAATGTATAATTTATCATGGTGGGTATGTCATCTATCTGCTAAATGTATAATTTATCATGGTGGGTATGTCATCTATCTGCTAAATGTATAATTTATCATGGTGGGTATGTCATCTATCTGCTAAATGTATAATTTATCATGGTGGGTATATCACCTACCTGCTAAATGTATAATTTATCATGGTGGGTATGTCATCTATCTGCTAAATGTATAATTTATCATGGTGGGTATGTCATCTATCTGCTAAATGTATAATTTATCATGGTGGGTATGTCATCTATCTGCTAAATGTATAATTTATCATGGTGGGTATGCCATCTATCTGCTAAATGCATAATTTATCATGGTGGGTATGTCATATATCTGCTAAATGTATAATTTTTTATAGTGGGTATATCACCTACCTGCTAAATGTATAATTTATCATGGTGGGTATGTCATAGATTTTGTTGGCACCCACACCGACCAACCCCCCCCCACCTCCACCCCTCATCTGCCATTGTTAATCAAATATTGACGTTTTGAGATGTTCAGAATTTGAGAGTAACAATTTTGGTCTTGAGTCCTTACAAGTTCTTAGTTGTAAAGTATATTACGCAACCGGCACAAGTTACTTTTATTGTCTTCATCAAAGCTAAAAGTCTTAAAATATTTCCTCTTTGTTATAGACTGCTACTTTGCATTCAATTGTAGCACATTTTTAGTTGTACTGTCCACCATGTACCACACCTGGTTTCCTAATCTCGTGTTAAACAATTTAATAAAGTTCAACAATATAGATGTTATCTTGGCTTTACCTGTTTACTATTTGCCGTAACAATATTATGGACCAATTGTTTACTATTTGCCGTATCAATATTATGGACCAATTGTTTACTATTTGCCGTATCAATATTATGGACCAATTGTTTACTATTTGCCGTATCCATATTATGGACCAATTGTTTACCATTTGCCGTATCAATATTATGGACCAATTGTTTATTATTTGCCGTATCAATATTATGGACCAATTGTTTATTATTTTTATGGACCAATTGTATCAATACCAATTGTTTACTATTTGCCGATCAATATTATGGACCAATTGTTTAATTTGCCGTATCAATATTATGGACCAATTGTTTATTATTTGCCGTATCAATATTAAAGACCAATTGTTTATTATTTGCCGTATCAATATTATGGACCAATTGTTTACTTATTTGCCGTATCAATATTATGGACCAATTGTTTACTTTTGCCGTATCAATATTATGGACCAATTGTTTACTATTTGCCGTATCAATATGGACCAATTGTTTACTTATTTGCCGTATCAATATTTAATCAATATTATGGACCAATTGTTTATTATTTGCCGTATCAATATTAAGGACCAATTGTTTATTATTTGCCGTATCAATATTAAGGACCAATTGTTTACTATTTGCCGTATCAATATTAAGGACCAATTGCCCGCTAAAGGATCAATTAAACAAAACTTGCGCATATTTTCCACTTTTGACCAAATTGCCAAAAGGAGGGAACATTTGAAGGTAAAGAAGACAAATCAGACGACTTTGAAGCGAAGCTAAGGTATAATCTTTAAACGTTGATATTCGCAAAATCCTGTGATCGGGTCTGTGATAAACACGCCACTGGTTATGACGAAAACATTATAGTTATTGTTCTTAGGGGCCAGCGGGGCAATTTTTCAAGTGAGTGTATGGGGTGTAGTGGGGTGGTGTGTGTGTGTGGGGTTCTTCATTTGGGGGCCATTTTCCTCAATTTCCTCCATGTTCTGAAATTTCGTTCATTTTTGTTTCACTTTTCGAAATATTTTGGTGCATTGTTTAGATTTAAGGGAAATTTCAATTCGTTCATTCATGTGCAATTTTCTTTGAATTTTTATTTGAGCACTTTATTTAGATTTCATCGACAATTTTCGGGAAACTTTTTTTCATTTTGGGATTTTGAAGAAACTTGACAAATTTCAACTGAATATACCAAATTTTGTTCCATGTTTCTTCATTCACCGACAATTTTCGGGAAATATGGTTATTTGTTTGGCTATTTTTCTCTATTATCGGCATTTTCTTCATTTTTAGAAGAAAAAATGGATTTTGAGCAAATATTTTACAAATTCATTTTGAGTAATTTTCGGAAATTTTCGTTAATTTTTCAGCAATTTTGACCAATATTTGGTCAATTTTCAGGAAAGTTGCATAATTAGCATATTTGTTTTTTCCACTTTTTCCCCGTTCATGTACAGTTGTAAGTTTGTAAGTAATTGATGTTATAATTGTTGTATTTTTTGTTACGATAATAAACATCTTTCTCACGACGCACACGCTCAGAAAAAGGATTTTTTCTCACAAAAATCTATTTAATACATTTTGAATTGCTGGTTAATAATCACCCTCCTTCCCACTTCGTTATCATACCTGTAACATAACAAGCACTATTTATAAATGCCGGCAACTGATAATTGATGTAAAAACTGGTTATATACGTACTGTAAAAAAGGTAATTTTAATGGAAATCAATTTCTTTAAAGGAAATACTTTGCATATTTTAAGATTTTTTAGGAAAACATGTGATATTTTGAAGGCATTTTTCTGGAATTTTTAAGGAAATCTTTGATAAATATTTTCAAGAAAATGCCCGAAAATATACAGCTCAGTTACGAGAAATTTGCTGGAAGTCAAATATTGTGAGCAAACAATGAAGAAAATATTTGATATTTCGAAGAACAATCTCGGGAATGTTTCTATTGTGTTGTTGTTGTTTGCTAATTGGTAACGTTTTATAGAGAATATAGATGAATATAGAGATCATTTCTTGGAATTTTTGCATATTTTCAGACAAATTTGAAAAAAGATCATTTCGTCTGATATTTTCATTTAAAAAAAATTAAAGACAATTTTGAAGAAAAAAAAAAGTTAGGTCTTTTGAAAACAAACATTTCTAAAAAAAAAATAATAAAAAAGTCAGGGAATATGAAGATCATTTCCAGGAATTTTTCGGAGAAATATAATGTTTAAAGGAAGAACAATTTTAGGATCATACCTGATATCTTTTAACTTAAATTTGTGAATTTTGATGTAAAAGTTAAAAAATATAGAAATCATTTCCGGGAATTTTACGGAAAAGTCAAATGGTTTGAGGAAATACTCTGCATATTTTCAGAAAAAATTGAAGAAAATATCTTATATTTTTAAAGACAAATTTCGGTAATTTTAAGGAAATTCTTTGAGAAATATAGAAGAAAAAAGTTGAGAATAGAGAGCTCATTTTCGTGAATTTTACTGGAAAGTAAAATATTTGGAGGAAATAATTTGCATATTTAAAATAAAATTGAGGAAAATGTATAATATGTCATCGCCACTGGATGAAATGAATGCCAATCATCAATTTCCAGCAATCATCTTCATGATATATAGCTCGAAGCTCGCATCGTCTACGTAATTGGCAGATATTGATATTGGTGGTAAACAATGAATAAAGGTGATAATAATTATAATTATACTCACAGCATGGCACACATGCTATTCTAGCATGTCTATTGGCACCGCATGCCGTACACTTCTCGCCAAATCTCTACGTGCACGCACGAAAGTCCTTGTCCGTGGACCCTGGTTGTGGTCGGATATTAGTGACTGGGCCTTTTAAGCCCCCCTCAAACAACTAACACACTTTGCTACACCGGGTCCAAAGGAGAGATGCAACCCATCCACGGCAAGTAACTCTTCTTTTTTCCCGCTTGAGGCTGTCCTTTCTCTGCTGAAAGGATTTCTGAAAGACGGCTTGTGTGCTAACAATATACGTACTCTGCCGTCGTTTCCAGAAATTCCTTAGCCTCCTGTTGACTTGCAAGCGTCGCTGGTCTAGGTATTCACCATCGTTTCTCGGCAAGATGAGGCATATCAACACCTTGCATGACGGAGGTACGCGTCCATCAATTGACTGCAACAGTCTGTCCATCATCAACCCGATGTCATGAATCGCTTACCTGTAGGTCATTTGTGCCTACGTGGATGGCAACATATTCTAAAGACCGTAGCAGGCCACGATGAAGCGTGCTGAATCTTCTTTTCAGGTCATTGGTCTTTGCACCTGACCAGCTGAAAGTCAAGTGCTGTCCTCGAAGGCCGAAGCGGGAAGCTCGTCACGTACTTGGTTAATGAGTCACCAATAAGAATTCCTTTAATAGCCATGGTGCATATTTCAAGAATGTTCAGAACCCAACAACAACAATTGAATAAACAAAATTGACGGACAGACGCGAGAGATACCTGCATTTTCCTTTCAGTCACCAGGGGCGACTGCCAGGTTCTGTAAACACTACAGAGGATGATAAAATACATACAGACAGACAAACACTAAGATGAAAAACAACAAGTCAGGAATCGAATCAAACAAAGACAACTGGACAAGAGGCAAACCAAAACGGTGTGGGGGCCAAAAAGTGAGGAGGGGAGAGACGGCTGGGAAAAGAGCAGTGGTGGGGTAGGGGAGAAAAAACACCTAGTCGAAAGGGATGACCGAGTGGGGGGAGGGGTAGAGGTTTAAGGGCGAAGGGTATCGGGAGGGTCCAGTGTGAAGGTGTAAAAGATGGTTGAGGTGGGGTCGTTTGCGTGGATTATCATCACTAAGATGTTGTCCATGCAATGAGTGAACCTGTCTCTGAGAAGGGGGACTTTAGTCCAGGAGTAAAGGTCAGGAAGACAAGTTCTGCGTGGGAGTCGCAGAGCAAGTCGAAGACACTTGTTCTGGATAATGGCTGGGAGACCATATTCAAAGAGGGGGCGAACGAAAATGTTGTAGAGTGTGAGGAGAGAATTAGCAGAAGATATAGTTGAGGAAGAGACTTTACACAGTTGGGCAAGGCGTCGGCGGCCTTTGGAGTGAGAGACCCTAATGTGGGTAAGGCAAGGGTGAAGGCGGAAATTGCAGGTGAAGGTTAGCCCAAGGAAAGTGGATTTGAAGGAGTGGGGCACAGGTGTACCATGGATATGGACCATAGGGAACCTTTTGGCATTAGCAATCATGCGATTGTAGAAGGGGAGGGAGACCGTTTTCGAAGCGTTGATTTTGATTCTCCAGGTAGAGCACCAGTCGGTGATGCTGTTGAGGTAGGATTGTACAGTGGAGACACGCTGGGTGGGGCGAAAAACCGGGGATCAGATGGCAATATCATTAGCAAACTGAGAGAGACGAATGTTACCATGCTGGGCCGGCACGTCGCTAACGAAGATGTTGAATAGGATGGGGCCGAGAGTAAAGCATTGGGGGACCCCTGCGTTGGAAATGTTCAGGGCCCGATAATACCAAATCTTTTATATTCCACTACTGCCTGAAAATGGTCTTCCACAGGATCCGCTTTTTTATTGACTTAAGAAAAAAACAAATGCTGTTTTTCAATAGATTGATTGATGGATTGACAAATGATTGATTAGTATGTTATCCTTTATAATGTTATCCCCTTTATCCGATTGCTTAATTGTTTTATTCGCACCCTGCTATGACCCAGTGACCCTCTGTTTATATTATCTTTCAAGTTTATAAGACTTAGTGAGTCGGTGTGTCTGTAAAACCCCATTTTAAAGAAACATTGTTCATAGATTAGAACTGTACTATTGAAGGCATAAAGCACTTTACAGGATTGTCTTCTGGTTTCATATCCTCAATAGATATCTTCAGAGCGTTGCAATTTGGACAATTCTCTGCTTAGATAAAGAAAGTGCCCTCACTAAATGTTATGTCACTTGTAACATGAAATCCTTCGCCACCCAGAATTTCAAGTCAACTTATTTGTTCAAGTATATATTGACTAAATCCTACATTTTGATCTCTCAAATCATTTTTAAAAACTTACCAAATAAGGCTTTGTTTGTCGTTATATGAAATCCCTCCGCCACCCCGAATTTCAAGCCAACTTATTTGTTTAGAAATATATTGACTAAATTCCACATGTCGATCTCTCAAAAATATTTGACCACATAAGGCTAAGGCTACAACATTAACGTTTAGTCTCAGTCTTGGAAGCTGTTACCCTGGTACCTTGCTCAGTTCAGCTGTTTGTCAGAGGTAATTAATATTGACATGAATATCAATTAGTTTTGAAAATCTTTCCATTTCATAGCAAAATCATAGTTTAGCGGTATGCTATTGACAAAACTTGGCCTCACACTACAGTTCATTTGAAATTTGAATAGTTCTTTTACATTTGAGATGTCCCATACACAGATACAACACCCTTTGGATGTTGTAAAACATCATAAATATTAAAAAAAAGATATTTTCTTCATAATTTCAACACATGTAAGTAGATCTTTTAAGTAGATCTTAATGTTAGTTTTAGTAATGGTTTCAGATACAAATCCTAGATATTTGAAATAAAAATATTGCCAGAAAGAATGTTAGCGCGTACTAATTAGCTTATTTGCATGACAATGGCAATATCTGTGTCTGTGATATCTCTTAAAGTGGAGGTGGGGATTTTGTTTACACCAATAATCCAATTGAAGAGCATTGTCTACACTCAATGGTAGTGTGCATATTAATTAGGTTATTGCATAACATTATACTTTTTTACAAATTATTTCATTTAAACTAAGATAATAACTTGTAAGAGTGGTAGATGGCATTAAACTGTCAGGTTTGCTGGATGGGGAGGGGGGAAGATGGGTGCACTTTAATCAGCTTATTTGCATAACAATGAAAATATTTGTATATATGATTTTTCTTAAATTTAAGAGGGTGTGCATGATTGGGTTGTGTGGGTATACTAATTAGCTTATTTTCATACCAATGAAAATATTTGTATCTATGATATCTGTTAAATCAAAGTGGATGTTGGGATTTTGTTTGCAGAAATGAACATATAGGCCTACGTGAAAAACATTGTATACACTTGATGAAGTGTATTGTGCATATTGGTTAGAATATTTGCATAACAATAGACGTGTGTACAATTGGTGCTTGATACAGTGGTAAATGGCATTTGTGCTGTTCAGTTGAGCATGGTTGGTCATTTGCAGTAGCCTTTACAGATAGTACATATGTACGGAGGGAGGAAGGGAAAGGATTTTGGGGGTCAAGCTAAAACTCTGTAAGCTACTGTAGTGATCTGATTCATGTACAATCATGAAGCTAGTGTAAGAGTAGGTCTCAATTATATCTCTTATTTGTAAGTTTCATGTCACTAGGGGATTTTTTTTTCAATAAAAGTTAAACTTGAGCGATAAAGAAAAAGCTTTGGGATGGTGTGCACATATGAAGGAAAACATCCTCTTGAGATAAAACATATCAGCCTGTAAATATAAAGTTGACTTGAGAGCAGCTGGGAAATGCAGATTTCAGATGTAAAACATATCAATATAGTGTGCTTGAATTTCTTTGATTATTATTCATGAATATGTGTTGGAAATCAGTTTGTTCAATAATGGTCAAGTGACAGTTGAGTTTTTACTTGTGAAATGCAGAAGAAAAAAAAAATTGTATAAGTAAAATATTGATCAAAAAAGACACAAAACATAGTTGATCCATAAAGAAAAATCCTAAAGTATTGCAAGTCATTTCTGTACTCAATTTATACACTTGTTTGTGATACCATGTTAGTGTATTTTACAAATGATTTTTGTTCTCTTTTAATGAACAGTACGTGGCACTCTTCCAAGCTAGTTCATCTCTACTGCAGGTAGTGGTGCGTCGGCCTCTTCAGGTAGAAGTGGACGACAAGTCGCCATCCGGGGGACCACATCGGCTGCAGGTGGTGTGGTGTCAGCATCTTCAGGTGGGATTGGGGGCCAGCTGCCAGCACCAGGACCACATCTGCATCAGGTAGGGAAGCGGCGGCCCTTTCAGGTAGCAGTGGGGGCTATTGGCCGTGCGGGGAACCTCGTCAACTGCAGGTGGTGGGGTGTCAGTATCTTTAGGTGCAATTGGCAATTGGGGGGCCAGCTGCTAGCACAGGGGCCATATCAGCGTCAGGTAGGGGAGCTTTGACCTCTTCAGGTAGCATTGGGGCGCCAGCCGCTATCCAGGGGACCACGTCAGCTACACGTGTTGATGCTTCCGCTGCAGTAAGGTGTGTATATAACATTTTTGATGGTAAGGTACGCACGACTGCATTAGAGATGTTAAGATTTTCCGAAATAGACAAGATGAACCATGTACTTGCTGGAGGATTTGTTGACGCTACTGACAGTGTGGGGATCTCGTCCATGCTTTTTTTAAAGTGCGCACATTCCAAAATTTGTTGGAGAATTTAATTTTCTTTAGAAAAAGACAACGTTTGAGTATGCTCAAAAAAATCTTGGATGTGAATCTTATTATGAGCTGGTCGAGATGGTGGAGCAGGAAAAAGAACGGAGGCGCTTAGCCAAACTGCGTCATATGTTGCAACCACACATCGATGGTTCTGCTTGTGAAGAAACAGTTCCAAAGTTTTTAGCAAGACTCACTGCCGTAACCGGGTCAAGTTTTCTCAGCTAACGACAGGACCACCCACCGTGTCTCATATATCATGTATTTCTCAGCTAACGACAGTCTCATCTGCTAGATCTCAGCCTCAAGTTGTTTCCAAGACTTTGCCAGCTAATGGATGAAGGAATGGACACTCCTTTCTCACCAATTGTGCAAGACAATCATCATTATTCGTTTCCTCTTTGCTTTTGTGATCTAAATCATTTGGGATCCCTGAGGGTACCAGATGGTGATACCCTGGTGAAAGTGGAGAAAACGTACGGACTGCAATCCGATTGCCTGACTTGGATGCACACGAGAAAGCTGACAGTTTATTTGTAATAGAAGCCAAATTGCAGCACGCATGTGTCAAGAATGCATGCATGCAGTCACTCACTTTTCTGTATGGAATAATTATTATTCATATATCTATGCAGTCCTACGCAGGCAGTCCTATTTTATTTTGTATTTATCTATCATATCGTCATTCAGTGTGTTTACGTCCGTCAGATCTGATTGTCCGTTTGTAACATATTCATCCCAGTATATAAATGATATATGCCATTCATCCTGTGTCACTTGTGTTATGTTGATCCGCATGTGTGATAATCATAGTAATATTTAGCCCCATGTGTATTATTTATAGTAATATTCATCCTCATGTGTAATGTTTATCTCCGTGTATGATATCCATCCTCATTTATCTGTGCACCAGAATAGCAAACAATTTTGTTTTATTTATTTAGTTATTCACTATTCATTCTGGTTAAACCAAGTACCCGTACCAAAAAAGAGTTTAATGGTAAATGTGAAGGCTTTACTCCAGCCAGTCCATTTTGAAAATACAAATCCATTTTGAAAATAGAAGCTGTTTATAATCTCTAATCCTTATGTGTTAAATTTATCAAACTTTATAATATTAAAGCTCATGTGTAGTATTTATAACAACACTGATCCTCATGTGTAATATTTATCTCCCTGTATTATATTTATCATCATGTGTCATATTTATCTCCCCGTATCATATTTATCTCCTGTAACGTATCTCCATGTGTCATATTGATCTCCCTATGTCATTTCCCCTTTGTCATATTTGTCCAGCTGTATCATGTTTATCCTCGTGTATCATCATGTTTATCCTCGTGTATCATCATCCCATCCCTGTGTGTCATCCCCTGTGTTACCTGTATCATACTTATCCTCCTGTATCCTATTTATTTATCCACCTGTATCATATTGATCCCCTGTGTTATACTATTTATCCCCCTGTCTTATACTATTTATCCCCCTGTGTTATATCTATGACTGAGGGTTGTATTTATCCCCTTGTGTTAGATTTTTTCCCCTGTGTTGCAGTCCATCCCTGCGTAGTTTGTAATAAACATAGCACAAACACCCCCTTTTCTGCAAAAAACACTTTTTTCTGCACAAAACACCCCTTTTTCGCTATTTAATGCTAACGCCATTCACATATGAACACATGAATTTCCACAAACGACCTGCCCGCGCACGCTTCATGTGACATTGACCTTTCTGCCCATACAAGTCATACCGCCCCACCACGTTCCATGTGGAAAAAATCATAGGGTCACAGCCCTAAATTACATCGTTTCAAGACCAAAATGTACCGCTAATGACAAACAATCGGGTTCTAAAAAACGCTGGGCATGGACACATGTGATGGCATCAGTTTTTTCTTCAGGGGTTATGCGAAAATATGGAGAAAAAACACTCGAAATAGCCGTCAAAACACCCAAAACTGTGTATTTTGAGTCATTTCTTAGAAAATACACACGGTGGGGCATGGACGAAAAGGTGTTCTCCCAGTCATTTCTTATAATATATTTACGGTGGGGCATGGACACAGATCATAGCGTCATTTTTATCATCAGGGGTTATGGAGAAAATATTTACAAACAACAATGAAAATGACCCTCAAAACAACCGCCCAAATCTCAGAAAAACGTATACATACATGCATCCATCCATCCATCCATCCACCCCCGAAAAAAAAACCTAATACTAAGAAATACAATAAGCATAATAGTCAATAATTCATTACTCTCTTTCTTAAATTGATGGTGGCTCTCAAAAGAGCCTTTGGTTTAATTCAAGTAGTAAACAGTGAGTTTACTTGGAGGTGGTGTACTTCGTGACGGCTTTGGTACCCTCACTGACAGCATGCTTGGCCAACTCTCCGGGCAGCAAAAGTCTGACGGCGGTCTGGACTTCGCGACTGGTGATGGTTGACTTCTTGTTGTAGTGAGCCAAGCGGGAGGCTTGGGCGGCGATTCTCTCGAAGATATCGTTCACAAAGCTGTTCATGATGGACATGGCCCTGCTGGAGATACCGGTGTCTGGGTGAACCTGCTTCATCACTTTGTAGATGTAGATGCTGTACGATTCACGCCTGGACTTTCTCCTTTTCTTGTCGCCGGGGGCACGGGGTGCCTTGGACTTTGCAGCCTTCTTTGCTCCCTTTCCTGGTGCTTTTGGTGCCATTTTCGTAGTTCTTTAGTCGAATGGTTCGATAAAAATGTTGAGCGAGTGGACGCCTGTTATATATATACTCCGCGACCATTGTCGAAAATGGGCTTCCACAGAAGACCATTTTTCCAAAACACACAGTAAGTATACGAGGAAATTAAACCAATCACAGCTCGCGGTTGCGTGGAAACCAATAGCGCGAACCAATCAGAGAAAAATGGCATTCTGTGGAAGACCATTTTTCAGACTGCTATTCTCTTAGTGTTGTGGAAGGGTTTGGATATATATACGGTGTGTTGTCGCTAATTTGTTATCATTCTCTTTCTAACAAGTCAGAAAAAAATATCAAACAAAATGACAGGACGTGGTAAAGGTGGTAAAGCCCGTGCAAAGGCAAAGAGCAGGTCGGCCCGTGCTGGACTCCAGTTCCCCGTTGGTCGTGTCCATCGTTTCCTCCGCAAGGGAAACTACGCCCAGAGGATCGGTGCAGGAGCACCCGTCTACTTGGCAGCAGTCTTGGAGTACTTAGCAGCTGAGATCCTCGAGTTGGCCGGTAACGCAACCCGTGACAAGAAGAAGACAAGAATCATCCCTCGTCACTTGCAATTGGCTATCCGTAACGACGAAGAATTGAACAAACTCCTCAGTGGTGTCACCGTCGCTCAAGGAGGTGTGCTGCCCAACATCCAGGCCGTCCTTCTGCCCAAGAAGACCGCAGGAAAGAAGGCATACAAACCTTCCGTTTACAATACCCAAAGGCTCTTTTGAGAGCCACCATATGTTTAAGAAAGAGAAAAATGAATTTCAGACAATATCTTCTTATATATCATTTACCATTATTGCTTGCATGTCCCATTACCATTATTTACCATTATTTACCATTATTGCTTGCATATACAATTTCGCATATCAAACGAAAGGTCTACTAGTCCTCTGTCTCCGAGCACATAAAATTTTCAAAAAATGTGTTGTTATATGGCGTAATTCAACCAAATTGCGCCCACTTTACGTAAATCATTCCGAAATTCTCAGACTTTGTTCCTTTCCAAAAACGGCTGATTGAGTTTACTTGAATAAATCCGATCTTGAATTTTTTGACATTTTTGAAAAGCCTGGTCACCCCACTATTGAACAAAACCGTCACGGAGGAAAATGGTTTTGAACCCATTGGATGCCACCCCTCTCCCTTTTTGACGTTTTTTAAGTCTCATTGACTTAGTGTGCACATAATTATTGCCTTACGGATACAGCTAATTAGAGGTAGCTAATTACAATTTAATATACAATTTCGCATATCAAACGAAAGGTCTACTAGTCCTCTGTCTCCCAAGCACATACAATTTTCGAAAAATGTGTTGTTATAAGGCGTGATTAAACCAAATTGCGCCCCACTTTACGTATATCATTCTAAAATTCTCAGACTTTGTTCCTCTGCAAAACGGCTGATTGAGTCTACTTAAATAGATCCGATCCCTAATTTTTTGACATTTTTGAAAAGCCTGGTCACCCCCCTATTCAACAAAACCGTCACCGAGGACAATGGTTCTGAACCCATTGGATGCCACCCCTCTTCCTTTTTAGAAGTTTTGAAGTCTCATTGACTTAGTGTGCACATAATTATTGCCTTACGGATACAGCTAATTAGAGGTAGCAAAACGGCTGATTGAGTCTACTTGAATAAATCCGATCCCGAATTTTTTGACATTTAAAAAAACAAGCCTGGTCACCCTCCTATTGAACAAGACCGTCACGTAGGAAATTGGTTCGGAACCCATTGGATGCCACCCCTCTCCCTTTTTGACGTTTTTAAGTCTCATTGACTTAGTGTGCACATAATTATTGCCTTACGGATACAGCTAATTAGAGGTAGCTAATTACAATTTAATGTACAATTTCGCATATCAAACGAAAGGTCTACTAATCCTCTGTCTCCTAAGCACATACAATTTTTGAAAGATGTGTTCTTATAAGGCGTGATTCAACCAAATTGCGCCCCACTTTACGTAAATCATTCCGAAATTCTCAGTTTTTGTTCCTTTGCAAAAACGGCTGATTTAGTCTACTTGAATAAATCTGATCCCAAATTTTTTGATATTTTCAAAAAGGCTTTTCACCTAACCCTAGCCCTAACCGTTGAATAACAAATTAAAACGTTCCAGAAAATTGGTCGAATTTTCAAGTTGCAAACACATCTCTTTTAAAAACTGTTGTGTATACATTAATTAATCTGTTTTGAAATATTCCTTCCATTTCAGATGGTCTTAAAAGGACTGCTTGACCAGACATTGCAAAGTGTTGGACTTTTGACCATCGCAGTGTTGGACCAATCCACATTTGTGCTGCAGATGGCCTAATCAGAAGTAAATTTGAGGTTGGAATCAAGTTTTGCAATCTTAAATGCAGTAGATCAAAGTAGTCATTTTTGTGTTAAAAACCAAGCGATAGATGTTAGGGAAGGGGATGGTAAACAGCGATTCTGCGAAAGTTTAAGTCATTGAGCGAAAATAGATGCAATTTCTGTATCTCTGAGGAACTTGTTATGATCATTTTATTGCAGAAATCAGTGATGTCTAGAACCAAATTTGACAGAAAACTTGTATTCATCATTAAAAACATTATGATCAATCTTTAAATGCAGGGATGCAGTAGAATAAAGTTGTCGTCACTACTTTTTTTAAGCCACCGGTAGATATTAAGGAAGGGTACGGTAAACAGCGGTACTGCAAAATTTTAACTCATTGAGCGAGAATAGATGCAAATTCTGTATCTCTGAGGAACTTGTCATGATCATTTTATTGCAGAAATCAGTGATGTCTAGTCCCAAATTTGACAGAAAACTTGTATTCATCATTAAAAACATTATGATCAATCTTTAAATGCAGGGATGCAGTAGAATAAAGTTGTCGTCACTACTTTATTTTTAAGCCAGCGATAGATGTTAAGGAAGGGTACGGTAAACAGCAGTGCTGCAAAAATTTTACTTCTTGAGCAAGTATAGATGCAAATTCTGATCTCTGAGGAACTTGCCATGATCATTTTATTGCAAAAATCAGTGATGTCTAGGCCCAAATTTGACAGAAAACTTGTATTCATCATTGAAAACATTATGATCAATCTTTCAATGCAGGGATGCAGTAGAATAAAGTTGTCGTCACTACTTTATTTTTAAGCCAGCAATAGATGTTTAGGAAGGGTACGGTAAACAGAGGTACTGCAAAAGTTTAATTTCTTGAGCAAGAATAGGTGCAAATTCTGTATACTGTATCTCTGTGGAACTTGTCATGATCATTTTATTGCAGAAATCAGTGATATCTAGGCCCAAATTTGACAGAAAACTTGTATTTATCATTGAAAACATTATGATCAATCTTTAAATGCAGGGATGCAATAGAATAAAGTTGTCGTCCCTACTTTATTTTTAGGCCAGCGATAGATGTCAAGGAAGGGTACGGTAAACAGCGGTATTGCAAAATGTTAAGTCATTGAGCGAGAATAGGGGCAACTTCTGTATCTCTGAGAAACTTGTCAAGATCATTTTATTGCAGAAATCAGTGATGTTCAAGCCCAAATTTGACAGAAAACTTGTATTCATCATTGAAAACATTATGATCAATCTTTAAATGCAGTGATGCAGTAGAATAAAGTTGTCGTCACTACTTTATTTTTGGGCCAGCGATAGATGTTAAGGAAGGGTACGGTAAACAGCGGTACTGCAAAATTTTAAGTCATTGAGCGAGAATAGATGCAAATTCTGTATCTCGGAGGAGCTTGTCATGATCATTTTATTGCAGAAATCAGTGATATATGGGCCCAAATTTGACAGAAAACTTGTATTCATCATTGAAAACCTCATGATCAATCTTTAAATGCAGGGATGCAGTAGAATAAAGTTGTCGTTACAACTTTATTTTTAAGCCAGCGATAGATGTCAAGGAAGGGTACGGTAAGCAGCGGTACTGCGAAAGTTTAACTTCTTGAGCAAGAATAGGTGCAAATTCTGTATACTTTATCTCTGAGGAACTTGTCATGATCATCTTATTGCAGAAATCAGTGATGTCTAGGCCCAAGTTTGACAGAAAACTTGTATTCATCATTGAAAACATTATGATCAATCTTTAAATGCAGGGATGCAGTTGAATAATGTTGTCGTCACTACTTTCTTTTTAAGCCAGCAATAGATCTTTAGGAAGGGTACGGTAAACAGCGGTACTGCAAAATTTTAACTCATTGAGCGAGAATAGGTGCAAATTCTGTATCTCGGAGGAACTTGTCATGATCATTTTATTGCAGAAATCAGTGATATCTAGGCCCAAATTTGACAGAAAACTTGTATTCATCATTTAAAACATTATGATCAATCTTTAAATGCAGGGATGCAGTACAATAAAGTTGTCGTCACTACTTTATTTTTAAGCCAGCGATAGATGTTAAGAAAGGGTACGGTAAACAGCGGTACTGCAAAAGTTTCAGTGCTTGATCGAGAATAGGTGCAACTTCTGTATATCTCTTAGAAACTTGTCATGATCATTTTATTGCAGAAATCAGGGATGTCTGGGCCCAAATTTGACAAAAAACTTTCATTGAACATTAAAAACATCATGATCAATCTTTAATTGCAGGGATGCAGTTAAATAAAGTAGGGAATAGTTTGTTTTAAATGAAGCGATAACCAAAGAAAACACACAAAAAGTATGGAAATGTTCATCTTGTTGAATGAAAAACTAAAATGTCCCAAAAAATTGGTCAAATTTTCAAGTTGCAAACACATCTCTTTTGAAAACTATTGTGTATACATTAATCAATCTGTTGTAAAATATTCCTTCCATTTCAGATGATCTTAAAAAGACTGCTTGACCAGACATTGCAAAGGGTTGGACATTTGCCATAGCAGTATTGGACCAATCAACATTTGTGCTGCAGATGGCCTAATCAGAAATCAATAGGAGGTTAGAATCATGTTTCATTATCTTAAAATGGAGGGATCAGTGGAATAAATTACTTAATACTTGTTTTTCACCCAGCGATAAATGGTAATGAAAAGCTAACCCTAACCCTAATGTGGCAAAGTAATTTGGCATCTCCTCATATCTCTAGCTAGATTCCACAAGGCTTGGTTATCATTTGTTTTCACAACAGGTCTGTTCAAAACTCTCAAGAGGTGAGCTTGTGCCACTACGTTATTACGACCAAATTGTTCATGGAGTATATCAAGTGCACGTTGATAACCGATGTCAGGGTCCAACAGAATGCACTTTTATATTGCCTCATGTGCTCTATCGGTGCAGAACTGAATCATATATGACAGCTTCGTTCTCTTGTCTGAGATTTTGCTAGCCATATTCACTTCAAAGCTATTTATAAAGTTTCAATATTCTAAATGGTAATGAAAAGCTAACCCTAACCCTAATGTGGCAAAGTAATTTTGGCATCTCCTCATATCTCTAGCTAGATTCCACAAGGCTTGGTTATCATTTGTTTTCACAACAGGTCTGTTCAAAACTCTCAAGAGGTGAGCTTGTGCCACTACGTTATTACGACCAAATTGTTCATGGAGTATATCAAGTGCACGTTGATAACCGATGTCAGGGTCCAACAGAATGCACTTTTATATTGCCTCATGTGCTCTATCGGTGCAGAACTGAATCATATATGACAGCTTCGTTCTCTTGTCTGAGATTTTGCTAGCCATATTCACTTCAAAGCTATTTATAAAGTTTCAATATTCTACAGGGTCGCCGGAAAACTATACTATCTCAGGCTTGGTAAATGTTTTTTTCGTGGAAAGCGTCACTTGAATAAGGACGGTTAATAGATCTTTGCTGGGATGTATTCTTTGGTTGTTCAAATGGATTATTTGAAGGTCGATTTTTCCCTTCACTTGATAGACCATTCTTGGCTGGGTCATTCTGGGATACATCATTTTGGGATGCCTCTTTACCTTTAACTGTAGAGCACCAGTCCGCTGTTCTTTGATGTGCTTCTTCTTCAGGCAGCGTTATAAGAGTTGCATCCAGACGCCGATAAGTGGATTCATATTGTACCTCCGTTTGCCATAGTTCAGTTTCTTCTTTAGCTTGTTCTATTTCATTGTCCAATTGCATAGCTTGTAATTTTTGCTCCAATTCGAATTGTTGTCTTTTGATTTTCATCTCCCTTTGGGCTTGTTCCTTTTTTTAGTTCAACTAATCTTTGTTTGACTTTGGCTTCTTTAAGTTTACTGCTGGATGAATTTAATCTGGATGTTCTTGTCTCCATGGAACTTACATCTCCATCTTTTCCTGATGTTCCAGAGGCTTCATCTAATGTTTTCCATGTTTCTTCGTCCATAGTGAGTCGTGAACTGATGTAGACTCTTTGACTACAGAGGGTCTTAAAGTAAAACTCGTTTACACAGCTTCTTATATTTCTTTGTTTCTGTATTTCCTGTTCTGTGCAACACGGTTCACTGTGAAGATATAAAACATAAAGACACTTTTTAAATATTTGTGTGTAAGGCATGTTAAATTATTATAAACAATGATTTGAACGGAATGCTACCCTCTATTAATAATGGTAAACTATTCTAAAACGTCTCCCTCATTCCAATGACAATCACAAAGATACTGGCATCGTAATACATTCTGCAATGCCGCCATCATAAAGTGTTTAATTTTAGCCGGGAAAGACCAAAATACATATTTTTTTAATAGCGCCACCAATTAACGGCATCGTTTGACCTAATCATAACGAGTCATGAGTCATCAACCACTCGTTCATGACCTTACACAATAATCGCACAAACGGAACCCAAATCACCACCCCATTACAATTCGTGTTCCAAATGACCAGGTTAACATGAAATATGAATATCATATACAATTTAACGATGATCAGAAATGCGAATTTGCTCTTAATTCAAGGAATTATAGATCGTACAAGGGTCAGTTACCTACGGGACATTGTACTGCAATTCCTATATAACGTTAATACGACTCGAATATCAACGATGACATTAAATTGTTGATAAAACACCATAATACTGACACATGTAAATCTAAACTGATGAAAGATAATTATTATTATTAGGATTACAACTCACAAACTATTTGACCACCACAACTCTCTCAAATTAAGCAAAACTTGTTACTTTCTTAAGAGCATTCTTCATTCAGACTTACTCATTCTTTGAGATTTTCGACTGTAAAAGGGATGGCTCTATTACATTACAAGATGCCGCAACACTTACTGTTAATGTTTACTCCTTAAGTAAGCTCTTAGATATTTAACTCATATTGTGCGGAACATGATCTCATCGTAAACAGCGATAAAGGCAAAATTGTGGTATTCAGAAATGGTGATCATTTAGCTAAACCACTTAAATTAGTTGTCGATGTTTAATTATTTAGGATTAACGTTTACACCGAACGGGGTTTGGACCTTGGCCCAGGTTTAAGTTGTTTTGTGAACAAAGCTTTGTTTAATTTGAAGATAATAATTTGCACAGCTACCCTATTTACCCAGTGGCGTCAAGCGGCAGGGAAAACCAGGGGTGTGGGTGAACCCCCCCCCCCCCCCCTTCCCTTCTTCCAGCGAAGCTTTCTGAAGGGACGCCAAAATCTTCCCGAGAGACAAAATTAGGCCCTGGGAAAATTTACTTATTGATTAATAACTTCTTCCTATTATGCAAGTAATATTCCATTTGTGTAGTCCAAAAGAGCATAAATTGAAACCGATGCATGGCAAAAGCTAGTCGGCAATATTTGATATCTGCTCCTGCCATGAAGGGCAAACAATATTATTGAATACAGCTTGAAGAAGTTTTTCGAGAGGGCGCCGAATGCTCACGGGGCGCAATTTTGTTATACTCTTATATACTTTATATACATATGGGAATGTTTGACCTCAAAACGCGCACTACGAAAACAGTCGCGGAACTAGCTGTGATGGGGTTACAGAAAACTAAAAATAAACTTGGTAAGATTTGGATTGCACCATTATTATGCATATTGATTTAAGAACGAAGTCATTGAAACAATAGTTGAAGACTTTTAGTTTGCACGCAGTGGAGGTCAAGTTCGTTGAGATTTTCTTTGAGGGCGAACAAAATATGGATTTATCAACACACATGAAATGCCGTTCATATGTGTATATTTATTATACAAAAGTATTATGTGGTTTCACAGATTTGGGAGTTTACGCGTAGCGTGGTCATAGTCAGGATTGCCACTCTTGATAATACCAGTGTTCGTCAGAGGCTGAGATGGCATATGGGAGAGGGGCGGGACAGCATGAGGGAGAGTGTGGGACGGCATGTAGGAAAGGGTGGGACGGCTTGCCATGTTTGACGGCATAGCATGTCGCATGTGGGATGTAGGCCAAGTGGAATGGGACTTTAGACAACATTTTATTTATCAACTTAGCTAGTTCTAATGAAATATCTTTAAAGCAAAACAAATTGAATACAATTTAATGCACACACAACTTTAGTTCAAAAGTTTGTTAAACAAGGCATTATTGGTGAGAAACTTTTTAAACTCATTTTTCCTAAACAAATGTATGACAAACTGTACTAGTGCTGAAAATAAAACAATTTTTGATAATGCATTGATAAGAAAAGATGTAAAAAGTTAATTCAAGGATATAATGAACAGATATTAATTCATACAAAAAGTTTGATAAATAGCATAGACCTTAATTTTTGGTATCATAATCATGAAACCTAACGTTGTTGCTATGCCTCGCTCTTGCACTTCTTCGTTCAAGATTGTTGTCGATAATATTTCAGTCAAATAATGTTTTAATTTCTGATGAGAACAGTCATATAGTAAGAAATTTATCTCAGTGTAACAAAATATAAAAGAAAACTATTAAAAATGGAAGAAAATAAGCCAAAATCCGACATTGCAAAACGCTTAGCGTCTCTTCACAGCATGTTAACAATACACAAACAACAGGAAACCCTCTGCACACAATAGTACAATCCATGCAGCTCAGGCGTGCTAAGATTACGTCAGAGTTAGATTAAAGGGATACATAAGCGGAGGCGAAATGTTTTCTCTCATTCATTTCTATTTGTAGAAAAGTACGGGCCCTTTTTTGCACCAATTACGTTGGATCTTATATATATGGTAAATAGATATATGTTAATTGTCAGGCCGTGTGAAATGGACTCCCAAATACTTTCATTCATAAGTTACAAAGGTCAAATGGTCAAAGCGGCGATAACCTTGTGATTTTGCTTGCTCCATTGAAAAACAAGAAAAACACTTTTTATAGTTTACAAAGTACGGTACTTTATTCTTAAATAATTAAATGAAATGGTCTCAAAGAATAGATAATGAATTCAAGTTCTCCATACCGTTTGAAATAAAACAAAATATTCAGAGACTCTTTAATTATAAAGTTTGAAGTGTAAAATGTGTGTCATTTTTCAAAGCGTTTTGCACAGTTAAGGAGATTATCGCAAGCGTATGAATCAAACATTTCCATATGCTTTTATATACTTTGTATTCTCAACGTTGTAAATGTTTTTTCTTAAAGCTTCATGCATACATCAGAAACATGAAACCCATTCCTATACCCCAACAAAAGACACATATTGAAGTTAATGGGATCCCGCATTCGTTCCAAAATAATATTCCTTTTAACTAACTTTAATTTGGAATTGACACAATTTTGAGCGGTTTTCTGCAAAATCACGCCAAAAACGCTACTAGCTTCTTGGGGCTTTTTTCCTCGGCGCCTAGGACGTCGGCCCTGGATTTAGCACAATATTAAGCAATTTTCTGCTCTGAAAATCGTGAGAAATTCAGGGATTCCTGGGGTTTCGCCACATGCCCCTGCGTGCAGCTTTGCCCAGTAGCCTGATAGATGTCTGACACCTTTAAAGCCTTTTTCTGCTATTAAAACCATGACAAACTTAGGGCTTCCTGCGAAACCCTGGGTCCCTACTAGGTCTTCGCGACCTTCGCCCCTATAGCATGCCTAGAGTTGACAGCCTCCGAGTCCGAATAATGAACGTGTTACAAAATTTATTTTCTTTGGGAAATCTTCTGCAA
>JAIGNY010000801.1:10000-41258 GCA_020152595.1 Chiridota heheva | reverse complement strand
TTCAAAACCATTTACGTACGTGACTGTTTTTTTCAATAGGGGTGACCAGGCTTTTCAAAATGTCAACAAATTTGGGATCGGATCTATTCAAATAGACTCAATCAGCTGTTTTTGCAGAGGAACAAAATCTGAGAATTTCGGAATGATTTACGTTAAGTGGGGCGCAATTTGGTTTAATCACGCCTTATAACAACACATTTGTCGAAAATTGTATGTGCTCGGGAGACCGAGGACTAGTAGACCTTTCGTTTGATATGCGAAAATGTATGTTAAATAGTAATTAGCTACCTCTAATTAGCTGTATCCGTAAGACAATAATTATGTGCACACTAATTCAATGAGACTTAAAAACGTCAAAAAGGGAGAGGGGTGGCATCCAATGGGTTCAAAACCATTTTCCTACGTGACGGTTTTGTTCAATAGGGGGGTGACCAGGCTTTTCAAAATCGTCAAAAAATTTAGGATCGGATTTATTCAAGTAGACTCAGTCAGCCGTTTTGCTACCTCTAATTAGCTGTATCCGTTAGGCAATAATAATGTGCACGCTAAGTCAATGAGACTTAAAAACGTCAAAAAGGGAGAGGAGTGGCATCCAATGAGTTCAAAACCATTTTCCTTCGTGATGGTTTTGTTCAATAGGGGGGTGACCAGGCTTTTCAAAAATGTCAAAAACGTTGGGATCGGATTTATTCAAATAGACTCAATCAGCCGTTTTTGCAGAGGAACAAAATCTGAGAATTTCGGAATGATTTACGTAAAGTCGGGCGCAATTTGGTTGAATCACGCCTTATAACAACACATTTTTCTAAAAGTGTATGTGCTCGGGAGACAGAGGACTAGTAGACCTTTCGTTTGATATGCGAAAATGTATGTTAAATTGTAATTAGCTATCTCTAATTAGCTGTATCCGTAAGACAATAATTATGTGCACACTAAGTCAATGAGACTTAAAAACGTCAAAAAGGGAGAGGGGTGGCATCCAATGGGTTCAAAACCATTTTCCTACGTGACGGTTTTGTTCAATAGGGGGTTGACCAGGCTTTTCAAAAATGTCAAAAAATTCAGGATCGGATTTATTCAAGTTGACTCAGTCAGCCGTTTTGCTACCTCTAATTAGCTGTATCCGTAAGGTAATAATTATGTGCACGCTAAGTCAATACAACTTAAAAACGTCAAAAAGGGAGAAGGGTGGCATCCAATGAGTTCAAACTCATTTTCCTTCGTGATGGTTTTGTTCAATAGGGGGGTGACCAGGCTTTTCAAAAATGTCAACAAATTTGGGATCGGATTTATTCAAATAGACTCAATCAGTCGTTTTTGCAGAGGAACAAAATCTGAGAATTTCGGAATGATTTACGTAAAGTGAGGCGCAAATTGGTTGAATCACGCTTTATAACAACACATTTTTTGAAAATGTTATGTGCTCGGCAGACAGAGGACTAGTAGACCTTTCGTTTGATATGCGAAAATGTATGTTAAATTGTAATTAGCTACCTCTAATTAGCTGTATCCGTAAGGCATTAATTATGTGCACACTAAGTCAATGAGACTTAAAAACGTCAAAAAGGGAGAGGAATGGCATCCAATGGGTTCAAAACCATTTTCCTACGTGACGGTTTTGTTCAATAGGGGGGTGACCAGGCTTTTTAAAAACGTCAAAAAATTCAGGATCGGATTTATTCAAGTAGACTCAGTCAGCCGTTTTGCTACCTCTAATTAGCTGTATCCGTAAGGCAATATTTATGTGCACGCTAAGTCAATGAGACTTAAAAACGTCAAAAAGGGAGAGGAGTGGCATCCAATGAGTTCAAAACCATTTTCCTTTGTGACGGTTTTGTTCAATAGGGGGGTGACCAGGCTTTTCAAAAATGTCAAAAACTTTGGGATCGGATTTATGCAAATAGACTCAATCAGCCGTTTTTGCAGAGGAACAAAATCTGAGAATTTCGGAATGATTTACGTAAAGTGGGGCGCAATTTGGTTGAACCATGCTTTATAACAACACATTTGTCGAACAATGTATGTGCTCGGGAGACAGAGGACTAGTAGACGGCAATAATTATTTGCACGCTAAGTCAATACAAACTTAAAAACGTCAAAAAGGGAGAGGGGTGGCATCCAATGGGTTCAAAACCATTTTCCTCCGTGACAGTTTTGTTCAATAGTGGGGTGACCAGGCTTTTCAAAAATGTCAAAAACGTT
Organism: Chiridota heheva; assembly: GCA_020152595.1. Classification (NCBI taxonomy): domain Eukaryota; kingdom Metazoa; phylum Echinodermata; class Holothuroidea; order Apodida; family Chiridotidae; genus Chiridota; species Chiridota heheva. The sequence goes on along the minus strand of JAIGNY010000801.1, from coordinate 39,056 downwards.
GGGATCGGATTTATTCAAATAGACTCAATCAGCCGTTTTTGCAGAGGAACAAAATCTGAGAATTTCGGAATGATTTACGTAAAGTCGGGCGCAATTTGGTTGAATCACGCCTTATAACAACACATTTTTCGAAAAGTGTATGTGCTCGGGAGACAGAGGACTAGTAGACCTTTCGTTTGATATGCGAAAATGTATGTTAAATTGTAATTAGCTATCTCTAATTAGCTGTATCCGTAAGACAATAATTATGTGCACACTAAGTCAATGAGACTTAAAAACGTCAAAAAGGGAGAGGGGTGGCATCCAATGGGTTCAAAACCATTTTCCTACGTGACGGTTTTGTTCAATAGGGGGTTGACCAGGCTTTTCAAAAATGTCAAAAAATTCAGGATCGGATTTATTCAAGTTGACTCAGTCAGCCGTTTTGCTACCTCTAATTAGCTGTATCCGTAAGGTAATAATTATGTGCACGCTAAGTCAATACAACTTAAAAACGTCAAAAAGGGAGAAGGGTGGCATCCAATGAGTTCAAACTCATTTTCCTTCGTGATGGTTTTGTTCAATAGTGGGGTGACCAGGCTTTTCAAAAATTTCTAAAAATTTGGGATCGGATTTATTCAAATAGACTCAATTAGCCGTTTTTGCAGAGGAACAAAATCTGAGAATTTCGGAATGATTTACGTAAAGTGGGGCGCAATTTGGTTGAATCACGCCTTATAACAACACATTTTTCGAAATGTTAATGTGCTCGAGAGACAGAGGACTAGTAGACCTTTCGTTTAATATGCGAAAATGTATGTTAAATTGTAATTAGCTACCTCTAATTAGCTGTATCCGTAAGGCAATAATTATGTGCACATTAAGTCAATGAGACTTAAAAACGTCAAAAAGGGAGAGGGGTGGCATCCAATGGGTTTAAAACCATTTTCCTACGTGACGGTTTTGTTCAATAGGCAGGTGACCAGGCTTTTCAAAAATGTCAAAGAATTCAGGTCGGATATATTCAAGTGGACTCAGTCAACCGTTTTGCTACCTCTAATTAGCTGTATCTGTAAGGCAATAATTATGTGCACATTAAGTCAATGAGACTTAAAAACGTCAAAAAGGGAGAGGGGTGGCATCCAACGGGTTCCAAACCATTTCTCTACGTGACGGTTTTGTTCAATAGGGGGGTGACCAGGCTTTTCAATAATGTCAAAAAATTCAGGATCGGATATATTCAAGTGGACTCAGTCAACAGTTTTGCTACCTCTAATTAGCTGTATCCGTAAGGCAATAATTAGGTGCACGCTAAGTTAATGAGACTTAAAAACGTCAAAAAGGGAGAGGGGTGGCATCCAATGGGTTTAAAACCATTTTCCTCCGTGACGGTTTTGTTCAATAGGGGGTGACCAGGCTTTTCAAAAATGTCAACAAATTTGGGATCGGATTTATTCAAATAGACTCAATCAGCCGTTTTTGCAAAGAATCAAAATCTGAGAATTTTGGAATGATTTACGTAAAGTGGGGCGCAATTTGGTTGAATCACGCCTTATAACAACACATTTTTCGAAAATTGTATGTGCTCGGAAGACAGAGGAGTAGTAGACCTTTCGTTTGATATGCAAAAATGTATGTTAAATTGTAATTAGCTACCTCTAATTAGCTGTATCCGTAAGGCAATAATTAGGTGCACGCTAAGTCAATGAGACTTAAAAACGTCAAAAGGGAGAGGGGTGGCATCCAATGGGTTCAAAACCATTTTCCCTACGTGACGGTTTTGTTCAATAGGGGTGACCAGGCTTTTCAAAAATGTCAAAAATTTGGGATCGGATCTATTCAAATAGACTCAATCAGCCGTTTTTGCAGAGGAACAAAATCTGAGAATTTCGGAATGATTTACGTAAAGTGGGGCGCAATTTGGTTGAATCACGCCTTATAACAACACATTTTTCTAAAATTGTTATGTGCTCGGGAGACAGAGGACTAGTAGACCTTTTGTTTGATATGCGAAAATGTATGTTAAATTGTAATTAGCTACCTCTAATTAGCTGTATCCGTAAGACAATAATTATGTGCACACTAAGTCAATGAGAATTAAAAACGTCAAAAAGGGAGAGAGGTGGCATCCAATGGGTTCAAAACCATTTCCCTACGTGACGGTTTTGTTCAATAGGGGGGTGACCAGGCTTTTCAATAATGTCAAAAAATTCAGGATCGGATATATTCAAGTGGACTCAGTCAACAGTTTTGCTACCTCTAATTAGCTGTATCCGTAAGGCAATAATTAGGTGCACGCTAAGTCAATACAAACTTAAAAACGTCAAAAAGGGAGAGGGGTGGCATCCAATGGGTTCAAAACCATTTTCCTCCGTGACAGTTTTGTTCAATAGGGGTGACCAGGCTTTTCAAAAATGTCAAAAAATTTGGGATCGGATTTATTCAAATAGACTCAATCAGCCGTTTTTGCAGAGGAACAAAATCTGAGAATTTCGGAATGATTTACGTAAAGTCGGGGCGCAATTTGGTTGAATCACGCCTTATAACAACACATTTTTCGAAAATGTATGTGCTCGGGAGACAGAGGACTAGTAGACCTTTCGTTTGATATGCGAAAATGTATGTTAAATTGTAATTAGCTATCTCTAATTAGCTGTATCCGTAAGACAATAATTATGTGCACACTAAGTCAATGAGACTTAAAAACGTCAAAAAGGGAGAGGGGTGGCATCAATGGGTTCAAAACCATTTTCCTACGTGACGGTTTTGTTCAATAGGGGGTGACCAGGCTTTTCAAAAATGTCAAAAAATTCAGGATCGGATTTATTCAAACTCAGTCAGACTCAATTAGCTGTATCCGTAAGGTTTTATGCACGCTAAGTCAATACAAAAAAACGTCAAAAAGGGAGAAGGGTGGCATCCAATGAGTTCAAACTCATTTTCCTTCGATTTTGTTCAATAAAGGGGTGACCAGGCTTTTCAAAAATTTCTAAAAATTTGGGATCGGATTTATTCAAATAGACTCAATTAGCCTTTTAGAGGAACAAAATCTGATTTTGATTTACGTAAAAATTTGGTTGAAGCACGCCTTATAACAACACATTTTTCGAAATGTTAATGTCTCGAGACAGAGGACTAGTAGACCTTTTGTTTGATATGCGAAAATGTATGTTAAATTGTAATTAGCTACCTCTAATTAGCTGTATCCGTAAGGCAATAATTATGTGCACACTAAGTCAATGAGACTTAAAAACGTCAAAAAGGGAGAGGGGTGGCATCCAATGGGTTCAAAACCATTTTCCTACGTGACGGTTTTGTTCAATAGGGGGGTGACCAGGCTTTTCAAAAATGTCAAAAAATTTGGGATCGGATATATTCAAATAGACTCAATCAGCCGTTTTTGCAGAGGAACAAAATCTGAGAATTTCGGAATGATTTACGTAAAGTGGGGCGCAATTTGGTTGAATCACGCCTTATAACAACACATTTTTCTAAAATTGTATGTGCTCGGGAGACAGAGGACTAGTAGACCTTTTGTTTGATATGCGAAAATGTATGTTAAATTGTAATTAGCTACCTCTAATTAGCTGTATCCGTAAGGCAATAATTATGTGCACATTAAGTCAATGAGACTTAAAAACGTCAAAAAGGGAGAGGGGTGGCATCCAACGGGTTCCAAACCATTTCCTACGTGACGGTTTTGTTCAATAGGGGTGACCAGGCTTTTCAAAATGTCAAAAATTCAGGATCGGATTTATTCAAGTTGACTCAGTCAGCCGTTTTGCTACCTCTAATTAGCTGTATCTGTAAGGCAATAATTATGTGCACACTAAGTCAATGAGACTTAAAAACGTCAAAAAGGGAGAGGGTGGCATCCAATAGGTTTAAAACCATTTTCCTCCGTGACGGTTTTGTTCAATAGGGGTGACCATGCATTTCAGAAATGCCAAAAAATTTGGGATCGGATTTATTCAAATAGACTCAATCAGCCGTTTTTGCAGAGGAACAAAATCTGAGAATTTCGGAATGATTTACGTAAAGTGGGGCGCAATTTGGTTGAATCACGCCTTATAACAACACATTTTTCGAAAATTGTATGTGCTCGGAAGACAGAGGACTAGTAGACCTTTCGTTTGATATGCAAAATGTATGTTAAATTGTAATTAGCTACCTCTAATTAGCTGTATCCGTAAGGCAATAATTATGGTGCACGCTAAGTCAATGAGACTTAAAAACGTCAAAAAGGGAGAGGGGGTGGCATCCAATGGGTTCAAAACCATTTCCTACGTGACTGTTTTGTTCAATAGGCGGGTGACCAGGCTTTTCAAAAATGTCAAAAAAATTGGGATCGGATCTATTCAAATAGACTCAATCAGCCGTTTTTGCAGAGGAACAAAATCTGAGAATTTCGGAATGATTTACGTAAAGTGGGGCGCAATTTGGTTGAATCACGCCTTATAACAACACATTTTTCGAAAATTGTATGTGCTCGGGAGACAGAGGACTAGTAGACCTTTTGTTTGATATGCGAAAATGTATGTTAAATTGTAATTAGCTACCTCTAATTAGCTGTATCCGTAAGACAATAATTATGTGCACACTAAGTCAATGAGACTTAAAAACGTCAAAAAGGGAGAGGGTGGCATCCATGGGTTCAAAACCATTTTCCTACGTGACGGTTTTGTTCAATAGGGGGGTGACAAAGCTTTTCAAAATCGTCAACAAATTCAGGATCGGATTTATTTAAGTAGACTCAGTCAGCCGTTTTGCTACCTCTAATTAGCTGTATCCGTAAGGCAATAATTATGTGCACGCTAAGTCAATGAGACTTAAAAACGTCAAAAAGGGAGAGGGGTGGCATCCAATGGGTTTAAAACCATTTTCCTCCGTGACGGTTTTGTTCAATAGGGGGTGACCAGGCTTTTCAAAAATGTCAAAAAATTTGGGATCGGATTTATTCAAATAGACTCAATCAGCCGTTTTTGCAGAGGAACAAAATCTGAGAATTTTGGAATGATTTACGTAAAGTGGGGCGCAATTTGGTTGAATCACGCCTTATAACAACACATTTTTCGAAAATTGTATGTGCTCGGAAGACAGAGGACTAGTAGACCTTTCGTTTGATATGCAAAAATGTATGTTAAATTGTAATTAGCTACCTCTAATTAGCTGTATCCGTAAGGCAATAATTAGGTGCACAGCTAAGTCAATGAGACTTAAAACGTCAAAAATAATTAGAGAGGGGTGGAATCCAATGGGTTCAAAACCATTTTCCTCCATGATGGTTTTGTTCAATAGGGAGGTAACCAGGCTTTTCAAAAATGTCAAAACATTTGGGATCGGATTTATTCAAATAGACTCAATCAACCGTTTTTGCAGAGGAACAAAATCTGAGAATTTCGGAATGAGTTACGTAAAGTGGGGCGCAATTTGGTTGAATCACGCCTTATAACAACACATTTTTCGAAAATTTATGTGCTCGAGAGACAGAGGACTAGTAGACTTTTTTGTTTGATATGCGAAAATGTATGTTAAATTGTACTTAGCTACCTCTAATTAGCTGTATCCGTAAGGCAATAATTATGTGCACACTAAGTCAATGAGACTTAAAAACGTCAAAAAGGGAGAGGGGTGGCATCCAATGGGTTCAAAACCATTTTCCTACGTGACGGTTTTGTTCAATAGGGGTGACCAGGCTTTTCAAAAATGTCAAAAATTCAGGTCGGATTTATTCAAGTGGACTCAAAATTTTGTCAAAATTATGTGCACATTAAGTCAATGAGACTTAAAAACGTCAAAAAAGGAGAGGGGTGGCATCCAACGGGTTCCAAACCATTTCTCTATTTTGTTCAATAGGATCTATTCAAATAGGGTGACCAGGCTTTTCAATAATGTCAAAAATTCAGGATCGGATTTATTCAAGTGACTCAGTCAGCCGTTTTGCTACCTCTAATTAGCTGTATCCGTAAGGCAATAATTATGTGCACGCTAAGTCAATGAGACTTAAAAACGTCAAAAAGGGAGAGGGGTGGCATCCAATGGGTTCAAAACCATTTTCCTACGTGACGGTTTTGTTCAATAGGGGGGTGACCAGGCTTTTCAAAAATGTCAAAAATTTGGGATCGGATTTATTCAAATAGACTCAATCAGCCGTTTTTGCAGAGGAACAAAATCTGAGAATTTCGGAATGATTTACGTAAAGTGGGGCGCAATTTGGTTGAACCACGCCTTATAACACATTTGTCGAAAATTGTATGCGCTCGGGAGACAGAGGACTAGTAGACTTTTCGTTTGATATGCGAAAATGTATGTTAATTTGTAATTAGCTACCTCTAATTAGCTGTATCCGTAAGGCAATAATTATGTGCACACTAAGTCAATGAGACTTAAAATTGTCAAAAAGGGAGAGGGGTGGCATCCAATAGGTTCAAAACCATTTTCGTACGTGACTATTTTTTTCAATAGGGGGGTGACCAGGCTTTTCAAAAATGTCAACAAATTTGGGATCGGATCTATTCAAATAGACTCAATCAGCTGTTTTTGCAGAGGAACAAAATCTGAGAATTTCGGAATGATTTACGTAAAGTGGGGCGCAATTTGGTTGAATCACGCCTTATAACAACACATTTTTCGAAATGTTAATGTGCTCGAGAGACAGAGGACTAGTAGACCTTTCGTTTAATATGCGAAAATGTATGTTAAATTGTAATTAGCTACCTCTAATTAGCTGTATCCGTAAGGCAATAATTATGTGCACATTAAGTCAATGAGACTTAAAAACGTCAAAAAGGGAGAGGGGTGGCATCCAATGGGTTTAAAACCATTTTCCTACGTGACGGTTTTGTTCAATAGGCAGGTGACCAGGCTTTTCAAAAATGTCAAAGAATTCAGGTCGGATATATTCAAGTGGACTCAGTCAACCGTTTTGCTACCTCTAATTAGCTGTATCTGTAAGGCAATAATTATGTGCACATTAAGTCAATGAGACTTAAAAACGTCAAAAAGGGAGAGGGGTGGCATCCAATGGGTTTAAAACCATTTTCCTCCGTGACGGTTTTGTTCAATAGGGGGTGACCAGGCTTTTCAAAAATGTCAACAAATTTGGGATCGGATTTATTCAAATAGACTCAATCAGCCGTTTTTGCAAAGAAACAAAATCTGAGAATTTTGGAATGATTTACGTAAAGTGGGGCGCAATTTGGTTGAATCACGCCTTATAACAACACATTTTTCGAAAATTGTATGTGCTCGGGAGACAGAGGACTAGTAGACCTTTCGTTTGATATGCAAAAATGTATGTTAAATTGTAATTAGCTACCTCTAATTAGCTGTATCCGTAAGGCAATAATTAGGTGCACGCTAAGTCAATGAGACTTAAAAACGTCAAAAAGGGAGAGGGGTGGCATCCAATGGGTTCAAAACCATTTTCCTCCGTGACAGTTTTGTTCAATAGTGGGGTGACCAGGCTTTTCAAAAATTTCTAAAAATTTGGGATCGGATTTATTCAAATAGACTCAATTAGCCGTTTTTGCAGAGGAACAAAATCTGAGAATTTCGGAATGATTTACGTAAAGTGGGGCGCAATTTGGTTGAATCACGCCTTATAACAACACATTTTTCTAAAATTGTATGTGCTCGGGAGACAGAGGACTAGTAGACCTTTTGTTTGATATGCGAAAATGTATGTTAAATTGTAATTAGCTACCTCTAATTAGCTGTATCCGTAAGACAATAATTATGTGCACACTAAGTCAATGAGAATTAAAAACGTCAAAAAGGGAGAGAGGTGGCATCCAATGGGTTCAAAACCATTTCCCTACGTGACGGTTTTGTTCAATAGGGGGGTGACCAGGCTTTTCAAAAATGTCAAAAAATTTGGGATCGGATCTATTCAAATAGACTCAATCAGCCGTTTTTGCAGAGGAACAAAATCTGAGAATTTCGGAATGATTTACGTAAAGTGGGGCGCAATTTGGTTGAATCACGCCTTATAACAACACATTTTTCTAAAATTGTATGTGCTCGGGAGACAGAGGACTAGTAGACCTTTTGTTTGATATGCGAAAATGTATGTTAAATTGTAATTAGCTACCTCTAATTAGCTGTATCCGTAAGACAATAATTATGTGCACACTAAGTCAATGAGAATTAAAAACGTCAAAAAGGGAGAGGGGTGGCATCCAATGGGTTCAAAACCATTTCCCTACGTGACGGTTTTGTTCAATAGGGGGGTGACCAGGCTTTTCAAAAATGTCAAAAAAATCAGGATCGGATTTATTCAAGTAGACTCAGTCAGCCGTTTTGCTACCTCTAATTAGCTGTATCCGTAAGGCAATAATTATGTGCACGCTAAGTCAATGAGACTTAAAAACGTCAAAAAGGGAGAGGGGTGGCATCCAATGGGTTCAAAACCATTTTCCTACGTGACGGTTTTGTTCAATAGGGGGGTGACCAGGCTTTTCAAAAATGTCAAAAAATTTGGGATCGGATTTATTCAAATAGACTCAATCAGCCGTTTTTGCAGAGGAACAAAATCTGAGAATTTCGGAATGATTTACGTAAAGTGGGGCGCAATTTGGTTGAACCACGCCTTATAACACATTTGTCGAAAATTGTATGCGCTCGGGAGACAGAGGACTAGTAGACTTTTCGTTTGATATGCGAAAATGTATGTTAATTTGTAATTAGCTACCTCTAATTAGCTGTATCCGTAAGGCAATAATTATGTGCACACTAAGTCAATGAGACTTAAAATTGTCAAAAAGGGAGAGGGGTGGCATCCAATAGGTTCAAAACCATTTTCGTACGTGACTGTTTTTTTCAATAGGGGGGTGACCAGGCTTTTCAAAAATGTCAACAAATTTGGGATCGGATCTATTCAAATAGACTCAATCAGCTGTTTTTGCAGAGGAACAAAATCTGAGAATTTCGGAATGATTTACGTTAAGTGGGGCGCAATTTGGTTTAATCACGCCTTATAACAACACATTTGTCGAAAATTGTATGTGCTCGGGAGACCGAGGACTAGTAGACCTTTCGTTTGATATGCGAAAATGTATGTTAAATAGTAATTAGCTACCTCTAATTAGCTGTATCCGTAAGACAATAATTATGTGCACACTAATTCAATGAGACTTAAAAACGTCAAAAAGGGAGAGGGGTGGCATCCAATGGGTTCAAAACCATTTTCCTACGTGACGGTTTTGTTCAATAGGGGGGTGACCAGGCTTTTCAAAATCGTCAAAAAATTTAGGATCGGATTTATTCAAGTAGACTCAGTCAGCCGTTTTGCTACCTCTAATTAGCTGTATCCGTTAGGCAATAATAATGTGCACGCTAAGTCAATGAGACTTAAAAACGTCAAAAAGGGAGAGGAGTGGCATCCAATGAGTTCAAAACCATTTTCCTTCGTGATGGTTTTGTTCAATAGGGGGGTGACCAGGCTTTTCAAAAATGTCAAAAACTTTGGGATCGGATTTATTCAAATAGACTCAATCAGCCGTTTTTGCAGAGGAACAAAATCTGAGAATTTCGGAATGATTTACGTAAAGTGGGGCGCAATTTGGTTGAACCATGCTTTATAACAACACATTTGTCGAACAATGTATGTGCTCGGGAGACAGAGGACTAGTAGACGGCAATAATTATGTGCACGCTAAGTCAATACAAACTTAAAAACGTCAAAAAGGGAGAGGGGTGGCATCTATTGGGTTCAAAACCATTTTCCTCCGTGAAGTTTTGTTCAAAATGTGACCAGGCTTTTAAAAATGTTAAAAATTTGGGATCGGATTTATTCAAATAGACTCAATCAGCCGTTTTTGCAGAGCTGAACAAAATTATGAGAATTTCAAATGATTTAAAAACGTAAAAAGGGGGAGCAACATGGTTGAATCACGCCATAAAACCATTTTCCTACGTGATGTTAATTTTGCTCGAGAGACAGAGGACTAGTAGACCTTTCGTTTGATATGTCAAAAATGTATGTTTAAATTGTAATTAGCTACCTCTAATTAGCTGTATCCGTAAGGCAATAATTATGTGCACGCTAAGTCAATGAGACTTAAAAACGTCAAAAAGGGAGAGGGTGGCATCCAATGGGTTCAAAACCATTTTCCTCCGTGACAGTTTTGTTCAATAGGGGGTGACCAGGCTTTTCAAAAATGTCAAAAATTTGGGATCGGATTTATTCAAATAGACTCAATCAGCCGTTTTTGCAGAGGAACAAAATCTGAGAATTTCGGAATGATTTACGTAAAGTGGGGCGCAATTTGGTTGAATCACGCCTTATAACAACACATTTTTCGAAAATGTTATGTGCTCGGAGACAGAGGACTAGTAGACCTTTCGTTTGATATGCGAAAATGTATGTTAAATTGTAATTAGCTACCTCTAATTAGCTGTATCCGTAAGGCAATAATTATGTGCACACTAAGTCAATGAGACTTAAAAACGTCAAAAGGGAGAGGGGGCATCCAATGGGTTTAAAACCATTTTCCTACGTGACGGTTTTGTTCAATAGGGGTGACCAGGCTTTTCAAAAATGTCAAAAATTCAGGATCGGATTTATTCAAGTGACTCAGTCAGCCGTTTTGCTACCTCTAATTAGCTGTATCCGTAAGGCAATAATTATGTGCACGCTAAGTCAATGAGACTTAAAAACGTCAAAAAGGGAGAGGGTGGCATCCAATGGGTTCCAAACCATTTCTCTACGTGACGGTTTTGTTCAATAGGGGTGACCAGGCTTTTCAAAAATGTCAAAAAATTTGGGATCGGATTTATTCAAATGGACTCAATCAGCCGTTTTGCTAGGAACAAAATCTGAGATTTCGGAATGATTTACGTAAAGTCCAATTTGGTTGAAGGCAAACAATTTTCGAAAATGTGCAGACAGAGGACTAGTAGACAATGAAAATGACTTAAAAACGCTCAAAATACAAAGAAAAACGTCAAAAAGGGAGAGGGGTGGCATCCAATGGGTTTAAAACCATTTTCCTCCGTGACAGTTTTGTTCAATAGGGGTGACCAGGCTTTTCAAAAATGTCAAAAATTTGGGATCGGATTTATTCAAATAGACTCAATCAGCCGTTTTTGCAGAGGAACAAAATCTGAGAATTTTGGAATGATTTACGTAAAGTGGGAATCGCGCAATTTAGTTGAATCACGCCTTATAACAACACATTTTCGAAAATTGTATGTGCTCAATGAGACAGAGGACTAGTAGACCTTTCGTTTGATATGCAAAAATGTATGTTAAATTGTAATTAGCTACCTCTAATTAGCTGTATCCGTAAGGCAATAATTATGTGCACGCTAAGTCAATGAGACTTAAAAACGTCAAAAAGGGAGAGGGGTGGCATCCAATGGGTTCAAAACCATTTTCCTCCGTGACAGTTTTGTTCAATAGTGGGGTGACCAGGCTTTTCAAAAATGTCAAAAAATTTGGGATCGGATTTATTCAAATAGACTCAATCAGCCGTTTTTGCAGAGGAACAAAATCTGAGAATTTCGGAATGATTTACGTAAAGTGGGGCGCAATTTGGTTGAATCACGCCTTATAACAACACATTTTTCGAAAATGTTATGTGCTCGAGAGACAGAGGACTAGTAGACCTTTCGTTTAATATGCGAAAATGTATGTTAAATTGTAATTAGCTACCTCTAATTAGCTGTATCCGTAAGGCAATAATTATGTGCACACTAAGTCAATGAGACTTAAAAACGTCAAAAAGGGAGAGGGGTGGCATCCAATGGGTTCAAAACCATTTTCCTATGTGACGGTTTTGTTCAATAAAAAATTTGGGATCGGGTGACCAGGCTTTTTTGCAAAAACAAAATGTCAAAAAATTCAGGATCGGATTTATTCAAGTAGACTCAGTCAGCCGTTTTGCTACCTCTAATTAGCTGTATCCGTAAGGCAATAATTATGTGCACGCTAAGTCAATGAGACTTAAAAACGTCAAAAAGGGAGAGGGGTGGCATCCAATGGGTTCAAAACCATTTTCCTTTGTGACGGTTTTGTTCAATAGGGGTGACCAGGCTTTTCAAAAATGTCAAAAAATTTGGGATCGGATTTATTCAAATAGACTCAATCAGCCGTTTTTGCAGAGGAACAAAATCTGAGAATTTCGGAATGATTTACGTAAAGTGGGGCGCAATTTGGTTGAATCACGCCTTATAACAACACATTTGTCGAAAATGTATGTGCTCGGGAGACAGAGGACTAGTAGACCTTTCGTTTGATATGCGAAAATGTATGTTAAATTGTAATTAGCTACCTCTAATTAGCTGTATCCGTAAGGCAATAATTATGTGCACACTAAGTCAATGAGACTTAAAAACGTCAAAAAGGGAGAGGGGTGGCATCCAATGGGTTCAAAACCATTTTCCTACGTGACGGTTTTGTTCAATAACCAGGCTTTTTAAAAAAGGTGACAGAGGCTTTTCAAAAATGTCAAAAATTTGAGGATCGGATTTATTCAAGTAGACTCAGTCAGCCGTTTTGCTACTACTCTAATTAGCTGTATCCGTAAGGCAATAATTATGTGCACGCTAAGTCAATGAGACTTAAAAACGTCAAAAGGGAGAGGGGTGGCATCCAATGGGTTCAAAACCATTTTCCTCCGTGACAGTTTTGTTCAATAGGGGGTGACCAGGCTTTTCAAAAATGTCAAAAATTTGGGATCGGATCTATTCAAATAGACTCAATCAGCCGTTTTTGCAGAAGAAAAAAATCTAAGAATTTCGGAATGATTTACGTAAAGTGGGCGCAATTTGGTTGAATCACGCCATATAACAACACATTTTTCGAAAATGTTATGTGCTCGGGAGACAGAGGACTAGTAAACCTTTCGTTTGATATGCGAAAATGTATGTTAAAATGTAATTAGCTACCTATAATTAGCTGTATCCGTAAGGCAATAATTATGTGCACACTAAGTCAATGAGACTTAAAAACGTCAAAAAGGGAGAGGGGTGGCATCCAATGGGTTTAAAACCATTTTCCTACGTGACGGTTTTGTTCAATAGGGGGGTGACCAGGCTTTTCAAAAATGTCAAAAAATTCAGGATCGGATTTATTCAAGTGACTCAGTCAGCCGTTTTGCTACCTCTAATTAGCTGTATCCGTAAGGCAATAATTATGTGCACGCTAAGTCAATGAGACTTAAAAACGTCAAAAAGGGAGAGGGGTGGCATCCAATGGGTTTAAAACCATTTTCCTCCGTGACGGTTTTGTTCAATAGGGGGTGACCAGGCTTTTCAAAAATGTCAACAAATTTGGGATCGGATTTATTCAAATAGACTCAATCAGCCGTTTTTGCAAAGAAACAAAATCTGAGAATTTTGGAATGATTTACGTAAAGTGGGGCGCAATTTGGTTGAATCACGCCTTATAACAACACATTTTTCGAAAATTGTATGTGCTCGGGAGACAGAGGAGTAGTAGACCTTTCGTTTGATATGCAAAAATGTATGTTAAATTGTAATTAGCTACCTCTAATTAGCTGTATCCGTAAGGCAATAATTAGGTGCACGCTAAGTCAATGAGACTTAAAAACGTCAAAAAGGGAGAGGGGTGGCATCCAATGGGTTCAAAACCATTTTCCTCCGTGACAGTTTTGTTCAATAGTGGTGTGACCAGGCTTTTCAAAAATTTCTAAAAATTTGGGATCGGATTTATTCAAATAGACTCAATTAGCCGTTTTTGCAGAGGAACAAAATCTGAGAATTTCGGAATGATTTACGTAAAGTGGGGCGCAATTTGGTTGAATCACGCCTTATAACAACACATTTTTCGAAATGTTAATGTGCTCGAGAGACAGAGGACTAGTAGACCTTTCGTTTAATATGCGAAAATGTATGTTAAATTGTAATTAGCTACCTCTAATTAGCTGTATCCGTAAGGCAATAATTATGTGCACATTAAGTCAATGAGACTTAAAAACGTCAAAAAGGGAGAGGGGTGGCATCCAATGGGTTTAAAACCATTTTCCTACGTGACGGTTTTGTTCAATAGGCAGGTGACCAGGCTTTTCAAAAATGTCAAAAAATTCAGGTCGGATATATTCAAGTGGACTCAGTCAGCCGTTTTGCTACCTCTAATTAGCTGTATCCGTAAGGCAATAATTATGTGCACGCTAAGTCAATGAGACTTAAAAACGTCAAAAAGGGAGAGGGGTGGCATCCAATGGGTTTAAAACCATTTTCCTACGTGACGGTTTTGTTCAATAGGCAGGTGACTAGGCTTTTCAAAAATGTCAAAAAATTCAGGATCGGATTTATTCAAGTGGACTCAGTCATCCGTTTTGCTACCTCTAATTAGCTGTATCCGTAAGGCAATAATTAGGTGCACGCTAAGTCAATGAGACTTAAAAACGTCAAAAAGGGAGAGGGGTGGCATCCAATGGGTTCAAAACCATTTTCCTCCGTGACAATTTTGTTCAATAGTGGGGTCACCAGGCTTTTCAAAAATGTCAAAAAATTTGGGATCAGATCTATTCAAATAGACAAATTCAGCCGTTTTTGCAGAGGAACAAAATCTAAGAATTTCGGAATGATTTACGTAAAGTGGGGCGCAATTTGGTTGAATCACGCCTTATAACAACACATTTTTCGAAAATTGTATATGCTCGGAAGACAGAGGACTAGTAGACCTTTCATTTGATATGCGAAAATGTATGTTAAATTGTAATTAGCTACCTCTAATTAGCTGTATCCGTAAGGCAATAATTATGTGCACACTAAGTCAATGAGACTTAAAAACGTCAAAAAGGGAGAGGGGTGGCATCCAATGGGTTCAAAACCATTTCCCTACGTGACGGTTTTGTTCAATAGGGGGGTAACCAGGCTTTTCAAAAATGTCAAAAAATTCAGGATCGGATCTATTCAAGTAGACTCAGTCAGCCGTTTTGCTACCTCTAATTAGCTGTATCCGTAAGGCAATAATTATGTGCACACTAAGTCAATGAGACTTAAAAACGTCAAAAAGGGAGAGAGGTGGCATCAAATGGGTTCAAAACCATTTTCCTCCATGACGGTTTTGTTCAATAGGGGGGTGACCAGGCTTTTGAAAAATGTCAAACAAATTGGGATCGGATTTATTCAAATAGACTCAATTAGCCGTTTTTGCAGAGGAACAAAATCTAAGAATTTCGGAATGATTTACGTAAAGTGGGGCGCAATTTGGTTGAATCACGCCTTATAACAACACATTTTTCGATAATTTTATGTGCTCGGAAGACAGAGGACTAGTAGACCTTTCGTTTGATATGCGAAAATGTATGTTAAATTGTAATTAGCTACCTCTAATTAGCTGTATCCGTAAGGCAATAATTATGTGCACACTAAGTGAATGAGACATAAAAACGTCAAAAAGGGAGAGAGGTAAAATCCAATGGGTTCAAAACCATTTTCCTCCGTGACGGTTTTGTTCAATAGGGGGTGACCAGGCTTTTCAAAAATGTCAAAAAATTTGGGATCGGATTTATTCAAATAGACTCAATTAGCCGTTTTTGCAAAGGAACAAAATCTAAGAATTTCGGAATGATTAACGTAAAGTGGGGCGCAATTTGGTTGAATCACGCCTTATCACAACACATTTTTCGAAAATTGTATGTGCTCGGAAGACAGAGGACTAGTAGTCCTTTGTTTGATATGCGAAAATGTATGTTAAATTGTAATTAGCTACCTCTAATTAGCTGTATCCGTAAGGCAATAATTATGTGCACACTAAGTCAATTAGACTTAAAAACGTCAAAAAGGGAGAGCGGTGGCATCCAATGGGTTCAAAACCATTTCCCTACGTGACGGTTTTGTTCAATAGGGGGGTAACCAGGCTTTTCAAAAATGTCAAAAAATTCAGGATCGAATTTATTCAAGTAGACTCAGTCAGCCGTTTTGCTACCTCTAATTAGCTGTATCCGTAAGGCAATAATTATGTGCACGCTAAGTCAATGAGACTTAAAAACGTCAAAAAAGGAGAGGAGTGGCATCCAATGGGTTCAAAACCATTTTCCTCCGTGACAGTTTTGTTCAATAGTAGACCTTTCGTTTGATATGCAAAAATGTATGTTAAATTGTAATTAGCATCTTCTAATTAGCTGTATCCGTAAGGCAATAATTATGTGCACACTAAGTCAATTAGACTTAAAAACGTCAAAAAGGGAGAGCGGTGGCATCCAATGGGTTCAAAACCATTTCCCTACGTGACGGTTTTGTTCAATAGGGGGGTAACCAGGCTTTTCAAAAATGTCAAAAAATTCAGGATCGAATTTATTCAAGTAGACTCAGTCAGCCGTTTTGCTACCTCTAATTAGCTGTATCCGTAAGGCAATAATTATGTGCACGCTAAGTCAATGAGACTTAAAAACGTCAAAAAAGGAGAGGAGTGGCATCCAATGGGTTCAAAACCATTTTCCTCCGTGACAGTTTTGTTCAATAGTAGACCTTTCGTTTGATATGCAAAAATGTATGTTAAATTGTAATTAGCATCTTCTAATTAGCTGTATCCGTAAGACAATAATTATGTGCACACTAAGTCAATGAGACTTAAAAACGTCAAAAAGGGAGAGGGGTGGCATCAAATGGGTTCAAACCCATTTTCCTACGTGACGGTTTTGTTCAATAGGGGGGTAACCAGGCTTTTCAAAAATGTCAAAAAATTCAGGATCGGATTTATTCAAGTAGACTCAGTCAGCCGTTTTGCTACCTCTAATTAGCTGTATCCGTAAGGCAATAATTATGTGCACGCTAAGTCAATGAGACTTAAAAACGTCAAAAAGGGAGAGAGGTGGCATCCAATGGGTTCAAAACCATTTTCCCCCGTAACGGTTTTGTTCAATAGGGGGGTGACCAGGCTTTTCAAAAATGTCAAAATAATTGGGATCGGATTTATTCAAATAGACTCAATTAGCCGTTTTTGCAGAGGAACAAAATCTAAGAATTTCGGAATGATTTACGTAAAGTGGGGCGCAATTTGGTTGAATCACGCCTTAAAACAACACATTTTTCGATAATTTTATGTGCTCGGAAGACAGAGGACTAGTAGACCTTTCGTTTGATATGCGAAAATGTATGTTAAATTGTAATTAGCTACCTCTAATTAGCTGTATCCGTAAGGCAATAATTATGTGCACACTAAGTCAATGAGACATAAAAACGTCAAAAAGGGAGAGAGGTGGCATCCAATGGGTTCAAAACCATTTTTCTCCGTGACGGTTTTGTTCAATATGGGGTGACCAGGCTTTTCAAAAATGTCAAAAAATTTGGGATCGGATTTATTCAAATAGACTCAATTAGCCGTTTTTGCAGAGGAACAAAATCTGAGAATTTCGGAATGATTTACGTAAAGTGGGGCGCAATTTGGTTGAATCACGCCTTATAACAACACATTTTTCGAAATGTTAATGTGCTCGAGAGACAGAGGACTAGTAGACCTTTCGTTTAATATGCGAAAATGTATGTTAAATTGTAATTAGCTACCTCTAATTAGCTGTATCCGTAAGGCAATAATTATGTGCACATTAAGTCAATGAGACTTAAAAACGTCAAAAAGGGAGAGGGGTGGCATCCAATGGGTTTAAAACCATTTTCCTACGTGACGGTTTTGTTCAATAGGCAGGTGACCAGGCTTTTCAAAAATGTCAAAAAATTCAGGTCGGATATATTCAAGTGGACTCAGTCAGCCGTTTTGCTACCTCTAATTAGCTGTATCCGTAAGGCAATAATTATGTGCACGCTAAGTCAATGAGACTTAAAAACGTCAAAAAGGGAGAGGGGTGGCATCCAATGGGTTTAAAACCATTTTCCTACGTGACGGTTTTGTTCAATAGGCAGGTGACTAGGCTTTTCAAAAATGTCAAAAAATTCAGGATCGGATATATTCAAGTGGACTCAGTCAACCGTTTTGCTACCTCTAATTAGCTGTATCCGTAAGGCAATAATTAGGTGCACGCTAAGTCAATGAGACTTAAAAACGTCAAAAAGGGAGAGGGGTGGCATCCAATGGGTTCAAAACCATTTTCCTCAGTGACGGTTTTGTTCAATAGTGGGGTCACCAGGCTTTTCAAAAATGTCAAACAATTTGGGATCAGATCTATTCAAATAGACAAATTCAGCCGTTTTTGCAGAGGAACAAAATCTAAGAATTTCGGAATGATTTACGTAAAGTGGGGCGCAATTTGGTTGAATCACGCCTTATAACAACACATTTTTCGAAAATTGTATATGCTCGGAAGACAGAGGACTAGTAGACCTTTCGTTTGATATGCGAAAATGTATGTTAAATTGTAATTAGCTTCCTCTAATTAGCTGTATCCTTAAGACAATAATTATGTGCACACTAAGTCAATGAGACTTAAAAACGTCAAAAAGGGAGAGGGGTGGCATCCAATGGGTTCAAAACCATTTTCCTACGTGACGGTTTTGTTCAATAGGGGGGTAACCAGGCTTTTCAAAAATGTCAAAAAATTCAGGATCGGATTTATTCAAGTAGACTCAATCAGCCGTTTTGCTACCTCTAATTAGCTGTATCCGTAAGGCAATAATTATGTGCACGCTAAGTCAATGAGACTTAAAAACGTCAAAAAGGGAGAGAGGTGGCATCCAATGGGTTCAAAACCATTTTCCTCCGTGACGGTTTTGTTCAATAGGGGTGACCAGGCTTTTCAAAAATGTCAAAAAATTCAGGATCGGATTTATTCAAGTAGACTCAGTCAGCCGTTTTGCTACCTCTAATTAGCTGTATCCGTAAGGCAATAATTATGTGCACACTAAGTCAATGAGACTTAAAAACGTCAAAAAGGGAGAGGGGTGGCATTCAATGGGTTCAAACCCATTTTCCTACATGACGGTTTTGTTCAATAGGGGGGTGACCAGGCTTTTAAAAAATGTCAAAAAATTCAGGATCGGATTTATTCAAGTAGACTCAGTCAGCCGTTTTGCTACCTCTAATTAGCTGTATCCGTAAGGCAATAATTATGTGCACGCTAAGTCAATGAGACTTAAAAACGTCAAAAAGGGAGAGGGGTGGCATCCAATGGGTTCAAAACCATTTTCCTCCGTGACGATTTTGTTCAATAGGCGGGTGACCAGGCTTTTGAAAAATGTCAAAAAAATTGGGATCGGATTTATTCAAATAGACTCAATTAGCCGTTTTTGCAGAGGAACAAAATCTAAGATATTCGGAATGATTTACGTAAAGTGGGGCGCAATTTGGTTGAATCACGCCTTATAACAACACATTTTTCGATAATTTTATGTACTCGGAAGACAGAGGACTAGTAGACCTTTTGTTTGATATGCGAAAATGTATGTTAAATTGTAATTAGCTACCTCTAATTAGCTGTATCCGTAAGGCAATAATTATGTGCACACTAAGTCAATGAGACTTAGAAACGTCAAAAAGGGAGAGGGGTGGCATCCAATGGGTTCAAAACCATTTTCCTACGTGACGGTTTTGTTCAATAGGGGGATGACCAGGCTTTTAAAAAATGCCAAAAAATTTAGAATCAGATCTATTCAATTAGACTCAATCAGCCGTTTTTGCAGAGGAACAAAGTCTGAGAAATTCAGAGTGATCTACGTAACGTGGGGCGCAATTTGGTTGAGTTACGCCTCAAACATCACATTTTTCACAAATGTTTTTTTTTTTTTTTTCCGGGGGACAGAAGACTATTAGACCTTCCGCTTCATATGCGAAATGTTATATTAAATTTTGATTAGCTACCTCTAATTAGCTGGATCCGTAAGGCAATATTTATGTGCACACTAAGTCAATGAGACTTAAAAACGTCAAACAGGGAGAGGGGTGGCATCTCATGGATTCGGGATCATTTGTCTTCGTGACGGTTTTGTTTAATAGGGGGTGACCAGGCTTTTTCAAAAATGTCGAAAAATTCAGAAACGGATCTATTCAAGTAGACTCAATCAGCCGTTTTTGCAAAGGAACAAAGTCTGAGAATTTCGGAGTAATCTACGTAACGTGAGACGCATTTTGCTTGAATTACGCTTCAAAATATCACATATTTCGAGAGTTTTTTATTTCGGGGGACAGAGGACTATTAGACCTTTCGCTTCATATGCGAAATGTTATACTAAATTTTGATTAGCTACCTCTAATTAGCTGTATCCTTAAGGCAACAATTATGTGCACAATAAGTAAATGAGACTTTGAAACGTCAAACAGGGAGAAGGGTGGCATCTTATGGGTTCGGGACCATTTTTCTCTATGACGGTTTTGTTTAATAGAGGGGTTACCAGGCTTTTCAAAAATGTCAAAAAATGCGGGGTCGGATCTATTCAAGTAGACTCAATCAGCCGTTTTTGCAGAGGAACAAAGTCTGAGAATTTCGGAGTGATCTACGTAACGTAGGCGCAATTTGGTTAAATTACGCCTCAAAACATTACATTTTTTACGAATGTTTTTTTCAGGAGGACAGAGGACTATTAGACCTTTCGTTAAATATGTGAAATGCTATATTAAATTTTGATTCGCTACCTCTAATTAGCTGTATCCGTAAGGCAATATTTATGTGCACACTAAGTCAATGAGACTTAAGAATGTTAAACAGGGAGAGGCGTGGAATCCTATGGGTTCGGGACCATTTTTCTCCGTGATAGTTTTGTTTCATAGGGGGGTTACCAGGATTTACAAAAATGTCAAAAAATGCGGGATCGGAATTATTGAAGTAGACTCAATTAGCCGTTTTCTGCAGAGGAACAAAGTCTGAGAAATTCAGAGTGATCTACGTAACGTGGGGCGCAATTTGGTTGAGTTACGCCTTTAACATCACATTTTTCACAAATGTTTTTTTTTTTCTTTTCCGGGGGACAGAAGACTATTAGACCTTCCGCTTCATATGCGAAATGTTATATTAAATTTTGATTAGCTACCTCTAATTAGCTGGATCCGTAAGGCAATATTTATGTGCACACTAAGTCAATGAGACTTAAAAACGTCAAACAGGGAGAGGGGTGGCATCTCATGGGTTCGGGATCATTTGTCTTCGTGACGGTTTTGTTTAATAGGGGGTGACCAGGCTTTTTCAAAAATGTCAAAAAATTCAGAAACGGATCTATTCAAGTAGACTCAATCAGCCGTTTTTGCAAAGGAACAAAGTCTGAGAATTTCGGAGTAATCTACGTAACGTGAGACGCATTTTGCTTGAATTACGCTTCAAAATATCACATATTTCGAGAGTTTTTTTATTTCGGGGGACAGAGGACTATTAGACCTTTCGCTTCATATGCGAAATGTTATACTAAATTTTGATTAGCTACCTCTAATTAGCTGTATCCTTAAGGCAACAATTATGTGCACAATAAGTAAATGAGACTTTGAAACGTCAAACAGGGAGAAGGGTGGCATCTTATGGGTTCGGGACCATTTTTCTCTATGACGGTTTTGTTTAATAGAGGGGCTACCAGGCTTTTCAAAAATGTCAAAAAATGCGGGGTCGGATCTATTCAAGTAGACTCAATCAGCCGTTTTTGCAGAGGAACAAAGTCTGAGAATTTCGGAGTGATCTACGTAACGTAGGCGCAATTTGGTTAAATTACGCCTCAAAACATTACATTTTTTACGAATGTTTTTTTCAGGAGGACAGAGGACTATTAGACCTTTCGTTAAATATGTGAAATGCTATATTAAATTTTGATTCGCTACCTCTAATTAGCTGTATCCGTAAGGCAATATTTATGTGCACACTAAGTCAATGAGACTTAAGAATGTCAAACAGGGAGAGGCGTGGAATCCTATGGGTTCGGGACCATTTTTCTCCGTGATAGTTTTGTTTCATAGGGGGGTTACCAGGATTTACAAAAATGTCAAAAAATGCGGGATCGGAATTATTGAAGTAGACTCAATTAGCCGTTTTCTGCAGAGGAACAAAGTCTGAGAATTTTGGAGTGATCTACGTAACGTGAGGCGCAATTTGGTTGAATTACGCCTCAACACATCACATATTTCAAGAATTTTCTTTCCGGGGGACAGAGAACTATTAGACTTTTCGTTTGATATGCGAAATGTTATATTAAATTCTGATTGGCTACCTCTAATTAGCTGTATCCGTAAGGCAATAATTATGTGCACACTAAGTCAATGAGACTTAAAAACGTCAAACAGGGAGAGGCGTGGCATCCTATGGGTTCTGGACCATTTCTCTCCGTGACGGTTTTGTTTAATAGGAGGTGAACAGGCTTTTCAAAAATGTCAAAAAATTCGGGATCGGATCTATTCAAGTAGACACAATCAGCCGTTTTTGCAAAAGAACATAGTCTGAGAATTTCGGAGTGATCAACGTAACGTGAGGCGCAATTTGGTTGAATTACAGTACGATCGGAATGGACGGATTTACGTCCCTTCCGATGGACGGTGAGCGCCACCAAACCATTGACCACTTTTCACAAAGGTCGGGTGGGGAGAAGGTGTGATGCAGAAGACAAACCTCTGCAATTGATGCCAGGGTATATCGTTCTGCATATCTGGGGAAACAATCACTGGTTATATCGCCGTTAGACTCAAAGACTGTAAAAACCAATGCGTCAGAATAACTGAAAAAATATTGATGTTACCCGCTGCGAAGGGTTTTGCAATTAATGTCATTAATGTTAATGTAAGATATTCAAACAGCTTCTTGTTTAGGCAAGTGGCATTGAAAAGTGAAGGTAATGAGAAGTTACATCAGCAAACTCAAACAAGTCATATCAACTCAAGTATGCTGAGTAACTCAACAAACTAGTATGTTGAATAACTGAATAAACTATCATGTCGAGTAACTCAC
Source organism: Chiridota heheva (assembly GCA_020152595.1). Classification (NCBI taxonomy): domain Eukaryota; kingdom Metazoa; phylum Echinodermata; class Holothuroidea; order Apodida; family Chiridotidae; genus Chiridota; species Chiridota heheva. The sequence continues at coordinate 16,299 of JAIGNY010000801.1, read as the reverse complement.
AAACTAGTCACGAGTTCGGCAGACTTAATTTCTTTTCCGTTGTTTTAATTTTTGTTATAAAAGCTGGCAATGATGGAGTTGATATTACTTGAAAAACCTTTTGCAGCGGGTTACCTTAGTATGTTGAAGTTATCACAACAGACACTCTGAGTAATCCCAACAAACATTAATTGAGACAAAAGCAAATAATTATTTGTGAAAACCATATATTTTCTGCTCTTAAAGACAGCTATACGATCTGATACAAACTAAGTGTAAATTACATACTGAAAAGAAGACAGACTATTACATCTTTATGTAAGTGAGATGTTCATATACACATGAATAGGTCAAATGGCTAGAGGACCCTCTGAGGAGGCATGTGTGACTCATGGATCCTGGTCACATCCCAAGTGACATTTTACAATAGCAAACGGTAAATGAAACTAGAACGGTAAGACCCATTAACACCCACTTGGTACCACCCAAATCACATGGGGTCCATCAGAATCCCATGAACTATATTGAGTCCCATGGTTAAATGTGTCCACTAGATCTCATAGACTATCTGAGTCCCATGGGCCCAACCAGATAACCTGGACTCACCCAGGTCCCACAAACCTTAATAGTTCCCATGGGCCCACAAAATGCAGTGAAGAACCTTGGTTCAATGACCCATCTGAACCCTAACTCATGAACCCACAGGGTTCCATGGACGCAAGTACCACGGGTCCATGCAACAAATCCAGCAAAGGAGAGGCAGGTACATGTATGAACTCACTACTGGAAGTTCGCCATTTGTGTAAGTCCTATATCGTAAACCCTTAAATGTGAATTACATAGAATAAAAATGTTTTCTTCAAAAAAATGAGTTTTGTCGTTATTTTTCTGAAGTGCATGGTTTTCAACCTGTAAAATTAGATTAAGACTTATGCAAAATAGATTGTTTATGAGGTAGTGTTTGATTGAATGTTGACGTGAAAAATCTTTTACACAATCAAGTTGTGTTTAATTCTTTGTGTGCATGTAAGGTAGTTAAAAGCGTACAATTGTTTAAACGCAGACTTACGAGCAGTTTAATTTATGAATGAATGCAGTTTGTTATACCTATTCATTGATACAACAAAACACATCATAATTGTAATATATGATACTTCTTTCACAATGTACTTGCTAATGTTATTTGCATTTAACCTCATATTTTGTTTCTTTCAAAACATTTATTGCTTTATCAGAGTAAAAATGATACCCAAAACAATGAAAAGAATGACGGAGATTTCTTTTTGAATGTCTAAGTTAGATAAATTCTTACAATTCCATCAGAGACGAGTTATGCATGTTTGCTCATACAGAAATCTTAAAAATTCTTTAAAATTATCAAATATCAGATTCCGGCATTAATTAACTTTCTTTAGTAAGATTATTTCTGGCAAACTTTTACAAAGATTATAAAAAGTAATGAAGAAAAAATGAATTTACAGTGGTTCACGCCATGTTTTTAATATTCTACAAATTTGTAAAAACTGTTATGATGATACATCTAAAGTAGTCAGAAAAGTTAGTTTTCTTCAAGTACAACGTACTGTAATGCTAATGAACTTGCCTTTAGCAGCTCGATACAATTTGTGCAAGTAAAATCAAGTACACACATTTTGCTGTACAGTAGTGATTATTGACTCTCAAATAATATCATTATATTGCCAGAAAAATATCGAAATATCGATATGCAAATTGCATGATGTAATTTTGAAATCCTATTAACTGTTTGGTACGATTGATGGTAATCTTGTTCCAGCACAAAAACGTCCAGTAAAAATATTGAGGTAAAGTGACTGAATTCAACTTCATATCGGTAAGTCGAGGATCAAGTTTTGTTACAAATTGTATAAAACTGTATTTGCCCCATATGGTCTAATCATATTGACCAAGAAGCAAAAGGTTTTGTAGTTTTGTAGGTTTTTTTTCGTGCTGATTGATTTTGTATTAAGTGTTATGTCGTTGCATTATCATGAAATATTTGATGACATGAATCCCTCCTTAGGCATCGTGTTTGCAAGCTCTTTTCAGCAAAATCATATTAGGCCTTCTAAGCATATTAATGAAATTCAATGTTTTTATGAAATGGACACGTAGGCTACAAACTAGCAAGCATCATAATTCTACCAAATATGAAACAAAATAGACATGTGGTTGTTAAAATAATGAAGCATTTGAAGATTTCTAGAGTAAGCCTCGTCTACTCATTAACAGGCATGACATCATCAACAAAAACAACACGGCACATCTACAGACTATGGGCTATCTGTGTACCTCACATGACGTGAATCCAGTTTGTCCTTTTCGAGGTACAATGTTTACACTGAGGTCTATTTAGTAAAACCATAATAAGCCCCGCCTATTACGCAAATATGACTGGCAGTCAACAATTGTTATGCAATGAATACATACACACTAGCTAACAACATAATTATCCTAAATATGAAACAAATTAGACACGTGATTGTTAAAATATGAGTATTTCAAGATTTTCACATTAAGCCCACCTACTCATTAATATGCAAGACATCACCACTAAAAACAATAGAGCACATCTACGGATCATGGGCTATCTGTGTAACGAATTTGACATGGATTGAGTTTACCATACTTCAGATACCGTGCTTACAAGCTCTTTTCAACAAATCATGTTAAGTCCCGCCCACATTTCATATTAATGGGATTCAACATGTTTGTACCATGAATATGTACATACCAGCTAACAACATTATTACACCAAATATGACACAAAGCAGACATGCGGTTGTAAAAATATGAGCATTTCAAGATATTCACATTGAGCCCCGCCTATTTATTAATATGCATGACATCACCAAAAAAATAGGGAAGATCTACGGATCGTGGGCTATCTGTGTACCAAATATGACATGAATCGAGTTTACCGTTCTTGAGATACCGTGCTTACCAGCTCGTTTCATCAAAAGCATGTTAAGCCCTGCCCATAATGCATATTAATGTTATTCAAAGTTTTAACACCATGAACATGTACATACCACCTAATATTTTACTTATACCACATATGAAACAAAACAGAAATGTGATTGTTAAATATGATCATTCAATATTTGCACATTAAGCCCCGCCTATTCATTAATATGCGTGACATCACCACTAAAAACAACAGGGGACATCTACGCGCCATTGGCCATCTGTGTACCAAATATGACAAGAATCCCGTGTATCATTCTGTAGGTATCGTGTTTACGAGCTTGATGTGACAGACACACACACACACACACATACACACATGCATACATACATACATACATGCATACATACATACATACATACATGCATGCATGCATACATACATACATACATACATGCATGCATACACACATACATACATACATACATACATACATGCATACATACATACATACATACATACATGCATGCATACATACATACATACATTCATACATACATACATACATACATGCATGCATACATACATACATACATACATACATGCATGCATGCATGCATGCATACATACATACATACATACATGCATACATACATACATACATACATACATACATACATACATACATACATACATACATACATACATGCATGCATACATACATACATACATACATTCATACATACATACATACATACATACATACATGCATGCATACATACATACATACATAAATACATACATACATACATACATACATACATGCATGCATGCATGCATACATACATACATACATACATACATACATACATACATACATGCATACATACATACATACATGCATACATACATACATACATACATACATACATACATACACATACATACATACATACATACATACATACATACATACATACATACATACATACATACATACATACATACATACATACATACATACATACATACATACATACATACATACATACATACATACATACATACATACGCACGTCAGCATGGCTGCACAGGTTCCTTGGGCAGCATATTTACGTGAGATGGGCGCTAAATAACGACAATACGTATAATCTTACTTACCGAAATGGTGGAGTAAAATTTGAACACAATCCAACCTTTTCACAAGTTCGCATAACTGCTGCCGTCAGTTGTCTATCGACACAACTAGGTTTTTCGCGGTAACTCCATTTGTGGGTCATGACCTTACATATTAGCCTGGCATTTCGAGTGTTTCAATTGTTGCACTCAACATCAACTTAACGAAAACTAGTTAAGTGTATGCGATAAATTCAGTTCATTACACCCTTGGCGATTTGCTTGATGGTTTCAAGTGAACTTAACTCGTTTTAGCTATTCAAGTTATTAAAAAATAAGTTGAGCAAGTAAAGATTACTAAAATAGAGTTGGTTTTTACAGTGAACCTGAGACCTCCATCATTTCAGTCGTACGCTCAGCCCACTGAGCTACCTGCCCTAAACATATTTATTGCAAAATCTCTACCTGTCCATATACCTTTATAAACATGAAACTACTGCATTTGGGGCAAAGCAATTTTGCTTGAAGATTTAGCATAAATATTGCCCTACTATGTAGTAAACCTCTTGCTACATGGCTGCATGGGCTAGTACAGTTTAGCAACTTTGCTAAGATAATTTTACACGTGCTATGTTTCCCATACCATTTGCGGCAAAATAATTCTTATATATTTTGTGCTTTGCACTGACAGGAAGTTAAGAGCTAAAAATATGGTTAAGGTTTCATCATGCATTATGAGGAACCTGGTGGAATGAAGGTTGATAGTAGTTACTATCTCACTATATACCTACTTTTGTTCGAATCAGAAAATATATTTGCAGTTGATTAGTTTAAGTGCTTTTGATTCACTGATAATCAAACTTGAATCAATTAGGTAATAAAAATGATGTAATCATGGCCAAACTATAGCATGATCACCTGTTTGAAATGGGCCGGTATATAAATACAGCCTTGTCAGCTTCTAGTCCTACAGCCCTTTTTCTCATGGAAAATAAATGTTTCTTAACCATTTGTTTTTTACTTTTAACTGCTAAACAAAAGTGTGTTGATTTTTGAAGAAAACAAATGCTGTATTCATCCTTTATTTTAAGTGGCCATGAATGCACGATAATTCTGATCGTAAGGAATACCTCCAAACTCCATTGACACCATGTCGAGCTCCATAAAATAAAGCTAAAGACGTGGTTTTATTAGCGAAAGCCACCTTTCTTTGTTTTGCTTCTTCAAACAATAACGAAATTATGTTGTGTGTGTGTAACTTTGCGTTACGAACGCACTCTCAGGTCCCCATGATTGTGATCCCCCTTTCGGCGCCGGCTGCGGACCTGGAAATATCTATAGAGTCGTGTAAAATTGACAATTATTTGTTAACAAAATGTACTATACAAACAAAGATTGTGAAAGCTCTTTGATACAACTAAAGTAATGATGAAGCGACTAAGTGGAAGTTCTTTGGCATTATCAATATAGCATTATATACTGTATGATGAAACTCGTAGAGCTCCTAATGTGCATAAGGAATACAAAGCAGTAGAGACTGCAAGCAACCCACTCCATACGTTTTGTAATACCGACTGACCGTAAAAGATTGAAATATTTGCTGCAATATTTCATTGACCGATCAAATAACCTCTACAAATAGTAGCTTCAAATACGTAGTAGCTTCAAATTGTTTTTCTTGATAAGTAAATACCAAAGGTTGCTCGGTGACATTTGAGTACAATTCAGAGATCCTCCTGAAGTCAAGTTATTCTACTCGGGCCAAAGTCGTGCACGCATATAAACACTCCGCCTCATTATTAATCTTTGAAAGTGAACCAACAAGATGTGCCGACATGAACCGATAGATCCGTAGCCAGGAATTTCCATGAGGGTTGGGTGCGTTTCCTGAAGTTGAGCACCCTTTCAAGTGATGTGGAATACATTTTGGTACCTTTGCGAACAGTCGGTGTGGGTGCCAACACACGGCACACTCCTAATTGCAACCTCTCCATCGGAGGTAGATAACCATGTAGCTGTCAGGAGTGAATCATAGCATTTAATATTTATTATGTTTGAAATTATAGAGATTTGCATGTTGTCCAAAATCATACTATGAAAACGAGACAGAAAGATAAGATTACTCAATATTCCGGAAAAGAAGTAGCCCATTTAATTTTGCGACTCGTTCTATTGCCGTTGCTTGAGCTAGAAAATAAATCACTGAGACCCAAAATGCCAAACACATGTTTCAAATAGCCACAATTGCCTCCGGCATGATTTATCCATTAATTGGTAA
>JAIGNY010000807.1:1875000-2101537 GCA_020152595.1 Chiridota heheva | reverse complement strand
TGTCACAAAATTTCAATAAAATTTGCATAATTTATCATCATAATAATGCATTAAAATTCAAAATGCTGTAAAATGGTCAATTATTAACCAATTTTGATGCTTTTTTCAAGGGTTCATAGCCTATTTTCTTCCAATTAAGATAGTAGCAAGTAGTTGCTACCTAACACCTACTACCTGTCAATAGATCTTTAACAACTGGGTAGACTGAAGCATGTAGAATAAAAAGTGTCTTGGTCATGGACACAAAGCAGTAACAGGAATCAAAATCAGTATCTTTGGGATACACGTCAGTTTCTCTACCAATGGCCTACTTCACTTCTTCACACATTGCTCTGGAGAAAGCAGTCGATGTGATTCTTGTGCCTGCAAAATTTAACATCAATTTCCTCTTCTTGCTCATACACAGCACATTTTGCTTCAAATCATTGGTTGACAACAGGCAGGAAAAACTTCCAACACCAATTTTTAAACTGCACAATATGTCATAATATCATGATCCTTGTGCCTGACCCATGCACTCCCACACATCAAACTACCTGACATTCTGTATGACACACTTCCACTACACATTTCCATGATAGCCTTCCTATGGCTTCCAATTTACAGAAAATATTTGATTTGAGGGAAATTCACAAAAGTTCTGTTACCAATATATATCCTCTGGACAAATTACAACTCATTTTAGTTAAAAGTGAAAAATAGATACAAACTCGGGCCATGAAGGCACATCAGGCCAGTGCAACATTCCCAGTTTACTTGGCATACATGGATGAGAGCACAAGGATCAATGACAGTACCCAGTCTTGCTACGGCAACTGTCAGTCTCATGTGCCAAATACACCATGTTTTAGGTCTATGATTTCGGATTGCAGATAGGATACCACAACCCAGAACACTAGACCACAATTTCAATGTCTGAGCTGGACTTAAGACCTCATGGTTAGGGAGATGCAGTCCATGTCAGGTTAACTCCCTAGCAGTGCTGGTACTTATTTTACAGCTGAGTGAACTGCAGAAAGTAAAGTATCTTGCTTAAGGACACAATGCAGTAATCACGAAGGGAGTCGATCCTGTTACCTTTCACATACAAGCATGACCCCTTAACCAGTGGGGTAGCCAGAGGGAGGAGGGGGGCAAGGAGGGCGATTGCACATCTTGACGGTTTCCTTCCATTACTTGAACAGCCCCTCCGCCATATGGAAATCCTAGCTACACCACTGCCCCTAACCACTGAGCCACTGCACTTCCACTTACAACACATATATTTACAACATATTCTTGAAACAATCCTTTCTGTAATTTTTTTGAAATACAGAGAAAAAGCAACTTTTGTCAAAAGGACAAATGAATAGAAAAATAACATATATCCACCCATCACTTCTTGACCAAGGCATTAAAGGGTTAGTTCAGGGGTCAAGCAAGTTACATTTTATCTGAAAGAGGACTTTGAAAGAAACAAAATGGTGAAGAAAGCATTCAAAAATTATTTTTTCTCTTAACTTTATTTGGTTTGTTTGACGAGGGCTTAACGGCACCACGACAACGAGGGTCAAATTGTGCCTGAGAGGTCAGATCATTCTAGAGGCAGGAAGGAAAGGAAACAGGAGGAGAATGTCTTTCGTTGGGTGGTAATTATAATACCTTACAAGATTTGTTTGACTACTTTCCTGACATACCCATTGGTCTTTAAGCTATAAAATAGCAGAACAAAGTATAATAGAATACATAAATACTTCGAGGAATCTGAGGCTGTGATGTCACAACTAGTCTGATTTCAGTCGTTTCTTCACAAATGATACCAAACTTTAAACTCAATTATCTCCTTAATGGAATAAGGTTTTTGAATGCTTTCTTCAATAATTTGTTTCTTTTGGGTTCCTCTTTCATACAAGATTGACTTGCTTGACCCCTGAACTAATCCTTTAAAGATGCTGAAAAAGTCCCCACCCCCAAAAAAAAAAAAAAAAAAAAAACCCTACCTTTGAAAAATTTCTGCCTCATGTATCACTCCCCCAGACACTTTGCCTTGAATGTACGCACTGGCTTCATTAAAAAATGACGTGATTTGGTTTGTGATGACCACAGCTTTCTGCATGGATTCTTCACTGTATATAATGTCTAAAGAGAAAAAGAAGAGTGTTTTTAAAAGCATTTTTGAGTACATACAAAGGTAAATAAAGTCCATGAAGTAATAGGATATACTATTGATAAATCTCATCATGATCATCTATTCAATTTATTGCCACTTGAGCAGTCTGAAGGAACACAGCAACCACACTCAAACAGTGGTGGCTGGCCATAGGGGCTAGGGGTTGCTTTTGCCCTCCAAAGATTTGTTAATCATTGTTTTTTTTATAGAATTATATGTATATCAAAAAAATATGTTCATTTTTTCCCCAATCACGTTTTGCCCCCCTTTCCAACTAAAATTTCTTATACAGCCACATATACATTTAAAGATTAATAAGTGAAAGAGGCAAACAAACAAAAACTGTAATAAATTCTTGCCATAACATAAAGTGGCTTTGCCTTGAAAATGTGTATTTCCTTGGGTTCCTGAAAAGAAGGGGAGGGGGTGGGTGAATACAACCAGGAAATTTAAATATTTGCCATATGGGGCAGACAGTGGCGTATTCAACTTTCGGTATTAGAGGGGAAAACGCAAATTATCAGAAAATGGCTGTATGCAGAGGCGTTATCAGAAGTGGGGAGAGGGGAAGGGCTGATATAACCTTCCCGGATGAGAGGTAAAATTATCAAATAAAGATGAAGGAAATCTGTGATTAAAGTATTGGAAAATTGTGTAAATTTGTGTTTAAATTATTAGAAATGTGTTAGTAACTTTTAAAAAGGTTTTGGCAAAATTTCCTAAAAATTAAAAATAATTCCCAAAAATGGAAGGGAAAAAAAATGAAATTGGAAGAAAATTGCCCGAAATGAAGGATATTGCTTAAATTCACCCCAAATCCAAATGAAACTGCCCAAAAATCTAACAAAATGGCCAGAAAATTAAAAGAAATTTTCCGAAATTGAAAGATTTTTTTTCGATAGGAACAAAGTCACCACCAAGTTTGCCAGATATTTAACCTTATATAATTCATTTTTTTTCTTTCACGTTTATTTCCCTAATATGTATACCCACTACTTATATCTTACATACTGATTTTCGCCAGGAGGGGGAAAGTTTCCCCGTCCCCCCACTGAATATGCCACTGGGGGCAGAACTAAATTGGGTTGTATTCTAATGGGACTTCCACCATCCAAAGCTTCATCATGTTTACCATGTATACAATACATAAGACAAAATTGTCTAAAACATAAATTCATGATCTTTCTACTCAGCAGTTGTAAAGGTCTATGAACAGGAAGAAAAGTTATCTTCAATCATGAAATGAATGGAGCATTAAATTCTGGGTTTAATAGTCCTGAAATTCTAAAAACAGCATGTGTAGTCTTTAAGTTATGAGTAATCAAAGTTTGAACTTTTTAACATATTGAAAAATGTGATGTACGAACAGGAAAACACTTCAAAAATTATTTTGTTTTTCTTTATATTTCTTCCCTTAATTTCAAAATGCCTTCACCAGCATCAGGTTGGTTGGGAGTATGGTAAAATTCAAATTCCCTTCATTAGAATTATCTTTGCTTTTCAAAGAGAAATGGCAAAGGGTTAAAAACAATAGATTTACATAAGAAAATAGAGACTGTCCTGTTCATAGATCACAAGAGTAACACAAAAATGTATATATTTGCACAAATATCTTCAAAAAGCTGTAAAATGGTCAATTTGTAACTAGTTTGGATAATCATTTGGCTTTCTTCATGTTTTTAAGTGGATATTAATGCCAATGTTGCCTCTACCTGTCCATATAGAGTATTTAATTGGAATGCATAGCTCTCCTCTCACCCGCATGTCCCGGGTTCGTATCCTGGTGGGTCTGTAACCAGTGAGTTCACAACTGGTTATCAAAGGCTGTGGCCGTCTTGATATAATGGCCAGCACTGGATGTTTTCAGGACGTTAAACCTTGCTATGCTATAGCAATAAAGAACATCTCCCATAATCCTCTTAGCTGCAAAAACCAACCCAAGGTGGATTTAAACGCTCTCTAATAGATCAGGGAAATAAAATAAGACCCATTGCTACAGCCAGGATATTCTGACAATCTTTCCAATTCTTGGACATGGTCAAAGGATTAGGTCAGTGGTCAAGCAAATTCATCTTATATGAAAGAGGACTTCAAAAGAAACAAAATGGTGAAGAAAGCATTCAAACATCTTATTCCGTTAAAGGATTTGTTCAGTGGTCAAGCATGTCCATCTCATATGAAAGAGGACTGCAAAAGAAACAAAACAGTGAAGAAATCATTCAAAAGTTTTATTCCGTTAAGGAGATTTGAAGCTCTGTCTTATCTTTGTTGAATTGACTGGTGCAGTAAGTCTACTGTGGAAAGTTGTCACCGTAATCCTCACAATTTTAAATAATCGTTAATGTTAATCCCCTTTTTACTATTTGAATTATTTTTCCTCAAATTTTCTTCAGGTGGTAAATTATATTTAACCTTAAAATATTTTTCCTCAAATTTTCTTCAGGTGGTAACTTATAATTAACCTACCTTACTAGATTCTGTTTTACTACTTTCTTGACATATCCAACGGCTTCTAAGCCACAAAATCGCAGGACAAAATATGATAGAATACTTACAGAATTTGAGAAATCTGAGACTAGTCTGATTTCAGTCATTTCTACACAAATGATACTAAACTTATAACTTAAATATCTCCCTAATGGAATAAGATTTATGAATGCTTTCTTCACCATTTTGTTTCCATTAAAGTCCTCTTTCATATAAGATGGAATTGCTTGACCACTGAACTAATCCTTTAGTAAAACCTATCACTGGACATCACAACCTCTCACCAGCCAGTCTCATGGGGTTTGGATAGCAAATTCCATTGCATGCTTGTATCCAGTTCTTCAAGAAATTTTTTACTTTCTACCAAAGAGTATAAAGTGTACAATCTATCAGGGGCATTTATAGAAAACTAAACTTAAAGAAGTCATTACACGGGTATATTTTACTTATTGAAATGAAATATTTGGACAATTTGACAGACAAATATATAATTTTTTTGTTATAAAACCATTATTTTTGTGTAAAAAATATAAAATGAAATAACAAACTATGCCGCAATCTGAACCCGGAAGTGAAAAAAAAAGTTTGCGACGATAAGTCTCGTGATGTCATTGCGACTGTATACTGATGCTGATCATTGTATGCACTGTGTGTTTCAAGCGTTATCATCAACTTGTAATCAAATAGAAAATTAAACACAAAATGGATCAGAAATGTCTCAAAGGTCCGACAATATTTCAGCGGAGATAAGATTTGCGCTCATCTTGCTCTTCGTCGAGTTTTGATTAAAAGAAAATGAAATTAGCGATGAAGAAGAAGTAACATTTGGTTTGCAACCATACCAATTTGAGCCAGTGGCAGTTGCAAGAGGTTTGGAAGATGAAAACTTGGCAGTTCCTGACGTTCATCAGCTCCAAATTGACGTAAAATGAATGGTCAGTACATGAAATAATATATTTTGATCAAAATTGCTGCATTCATGTTTTTTATCAAAAAGAAAAATCCTCTTATCGAGTCGCTCCGTTAATTTCGCGCAACTACTAGAGGCTACTACAGATAGTATTAAACCACCGTACCAGTTATGTGTTTGTTGTAGGTCATAGGCTTATGTGCTTCAGTTTCAAGGATATTATCATATCGCTTGTGCAATTACAAAGATTAGGGAGTGCTTCCCTTCAGCTGAGTATGTGGGGTTCAAGTACCTAGAACTTGACTAACCACTGGGACAAATATCGTCAGCATGTAGCATCGCCTCCACTAATACTAATATTTTAGCATAAATGGCCTTCTAGAATTGATTTTTAAATTTTGCAATGTTCCCATGAAAGAAATATTCTCATGTTATTTCATTTGTATAAAAATGGATTGGTGAAAACCCCATGTCTGTATCTTATACAAAAAACTGTTTTTCTCACAGGCACATTAGTGACTGATAAGCTGAGACTAATGACATCACATATGCAGATAAAGTTCAAGAATTTATAAAGTTTATTGAAATTTAATTAAATATTTTCAAAATGATTTGAAGAATGTTTTTCTATTTCTTTAAAGATAACATTTGAAATACAGTACTACAATAGTTTATTCATGCAAGAGAAGTCTTGAATCATTAAAACAATCAGATTAATTTTGAACAAAATCATTACTATTTGAACAATCTGTGATGTCATCAGGATGGAATAGTTTCAGTACATCCACCACTTTGATGTGTGCAAGCAAAATAGTTGTTGTACTGTAATTAAGTTTATAGATACAGGACTTTTCACCAATCTGGGTATTTTGTCCTCTTATCAAATATGTAAAAATGAAATTCCATGGAAATATTCTTTCAAGTTCACCTTCTCATTCATCCTGAAAATATTTTTAGTTTTTTACTTTCAATTTAAGGAAACTGAATTTTGGTGAAATGTTTTCCATAGATGCAGTCAAGCTACTTTAAAAAAAAAGTTGTTGAATCGAGTTCCTGACCATATTTCATAACTGCTGTGCATTAAGTCCAACTTCTCCCAGATAATATCATAATGCTTGAAATGCATGTAGTCAATTCAACAAATGCGGGACAGTAATGTTAATTTTAAGATTACTTTTACATTGAGGTGTGTACATGTACCACAAATAGTGGTTTTATTTTTTCAGGATTGTATATTTTCTAATGAAGATAAACAATTGTTTTTCATTATTTTCATATATATTTTGACACCAAAATGTAAGATATCATTATTGATTTTTGTGATCTGGTAATTACAATGAATAAACTGAAGTATTTTCTTGTGTTTAATTTATCACAATATTTATATTTCACTGAAATATGTGGCTCATCCCCATAATAATTCCAGCCCAACCCATTAACACAGATAAGCCATTTCTCAGTCCCTATTTCTTATAAAGTTTTTCACACATTTTTTTAAATACAAATGTTTAGTGTATAAAGAAATTTGGTGTTTTGGAATAAAACCTTGCTTCAATCGATCCATGTCTGAAATATAGTTATACACCTGACAAAGAGCTAGATACCTTCCAAGAGATTACATCATGACATCAGAATTTTGGTTTTATAAAAAGGGTCTTGGTGAGGTCATCCATTCAACAATAAGTGGGGTGGGAGCTTATCAATTCAAAAGCAGGGGTTTCTTGTTAGTGTCAGGGGCCCCAAATAAGTTATAATTTTTCATTATTTTGAAAATATCAATTTTTGGGGTGTCCTCAAATTGGAATGGTCCATGGCAAATTACCCCACCCCCATCATGGCAGGCCTGTCCCCAGGGTTACGCTTTGCTGTACATGTCTCCCTGAGCTTTTATAACCTTGGTGTAAAGTTGATGTCAGCAAAGTTTTACTGGTTAATCAACTTCTGATGTTTATCAAATGAGACTGCTAATTCTAAATGATACATGGAAATATGATGGCTCTTGCATGCAAGAAGTTCAATGCCAGGGCAAAGCTTGCATGCCATATCCCACTAATGCTAACAAGTAGATTTGTGTGGTTCTACCTAGCAGCCTTCAAAACCAAGTGACCCACCAGGCATATTGCCTTTGTGTAAGCACTGTTTGGAATTTTCCTTTCCCTCATTTAACAACATCTGGCTAGTCTGCCTCATTGTGTTATGCCATTAAAAAGGTAATTAATTTTACCTGCTCTAGAAAGAAGGAGCTGAACTGATGGCCCCTAAAGGGGAGAGGCTATGCCCTAATTGCATTGTTCCACACACTTCAGCTTACACAACAGTCTGCAGTCTACTGACAGTACATTGTAGCTGTAATGGATAGGGTTTCAAAGTGTGACCGTGGAAAAGCTGAATCAAGTGAAGAACCGAGCAGGCCACCCTCAAGATTACACAAAAGTAAAATTATTATTTGAGATCTTTGCACTATTTACATGATTTACATTCATTAGATATGATAGTAAGTCTTCATGACATACCTTAAAATAATGATCTAAGACCTAGTAAACCTTTAAATTGTTGTCATACTGCTTTAAAATCCTTGTATTTCTTTAATTCATCATTGGAAGTGGCTAACAGGTGCTAGATAAAAACAGATTGATTATCTTGAGGCAGTCGTCATGGCATGAAATTGAGCTTTATATCTGACTTAGTTTGGCTAAGTATTAATTTTTACCCCTAAAAGAACCTTCTCGATAGATTATGTGCCAAATCTAAATGTCAGATTCATTATTTAAACTAATTCATACACATATTGCCGCTAGGACTGCCAAGTCCAAATCTTTCCTTTAATTCATACGAAGAATCGAAACAATCTGGCTCAAAATAATCACTACATACATAACTGTAGCCGGAACACACAAAATCAGATTGAGTGTTGTGCACAAACTGAGTCCATATTCTACGGATTTTCAAATCTTTTTGAAATCTATGAAGACTTATTCCTGCCCTTTTGGTATTGCTGCAACCACCAACAACTCACCGAACCAGCATTTGGCTCGAAAAATGGGACAACTAAACAAAATTCACACATTCAGAAAGCCAAGCAATTAATCACCTTGGTTGCATCTCTGTAAAGACTGTACTACGTAGGCATACCGATAGTATGCATGTCATAGACTCGCATACCATACATCATTCATGCAATGACGTCACAATGCTTATCGTCGCAAACTTCTTTTTTTTCCAGATTGAGGCATAATTTGTTATTTCATTTGATATTTTCTACACGAAAATAACGGTTTTATAACAAAAAAGTTATAAATTTGTCTACCAAATTGTCCAAATATCTAATTTCAATAAGTGAAATATGTCCATGTCATGACCTCTTTAAAAAAAACACAAAATCACAGGGTAAAAATGTATGAAGATTCCAAAACTCAAGACCATTTCCCTCCAAAATAAACCAGTTTCCGGTTCCAGATTTTTTTCAAAGTTTGAGCCCTTATGGAAGTCACCATATTGTTAAATATATTTTAAAACTGCTGGTTTTCAAGTCCAGAAGTGACATTTTAGAATCAGTTCCGGTTTTTTGTTGCTGTAAATATTTCACAAAAATACAACACTGAACAACACAATTAGGATTTTATGTGTGAATGATTTCACAGTTTTCACTGTGCTTTAGAAGTGCAATTAAATGTTGATTTGAAATATTATTTGCTTTATTTTAAGAATATAGTTTTCTTTGTCTGAGAATGACATAATTGTTTTCTTGCTTCTATTTCGGATCCTGTAAGTTAAAACTCTCACTTAGTACAGTAGCACTACTAGTAGGCTTACTACGACTAAAGTAATTTTCCAAAAGAAAGATTTGTACAGCCATATGCTTGACATTCTGACATAATTTCTTTAACTTTCTCGCTACTAATGAAATCTTTTCTTAAGTTTCACAAATCAACTCCCATGAATGTACTGTGGTACATAAAGGTGCATAGGCCTAGATGTGTTTACACATATCATGTGGGAACGGAACTGACTCGATGACATCACTTGAGGTTACTTCTATTGAGGGCGGTTGTACAAGATGGCCGCCCTCATACAATTGATATAACAAGTAATTAATATTTTAATCAATTAAAATGAAAACACAACAGAATGCTTTTTAAGTATCTTAAGGTAGGTATAGTGTTTAGAATATATGTTCAATCATAATAGATAAGAGAAATCTGTGGGTTTGTATCACCTTTAAAAATTAGTTTGCTCTAAGGCACTTGTTAACCGACACAACATATAAACTGCTGCTAAATACATATAGAAACTAGAATTTTAGCACTGGTTGGAGTACCTACCTCCAGTACCTACCTTCGCCCGCTTAATAATTCCAACATGCCTATCTGCCTATTGCCTACAATTTGGTAAAGTTCACCCCCATCCCCAATACAACAATCTATCTCAGAAATCCTAGACCCACTAAATTTTATCCCAAATCTCTTCCTCACTTTTAATCAGTATTTGTCATTTGCATTATAGACATTTCAGGGTTTTCTACCTTCATTGTTTTCAGTTTTATTCAGACTAAGAATCATTGTTTGAGTTCTTTCAGGAAGATCCACATTCCATCCTTTTCCATTTTTGCCAAAAGCAAATGTTTTGATTTTCTTTGATACCCAAGCACTAGATTTGATTTTTATTAGAGTCCAGAAAATGAATTGTTTGGAAATCCTTTTAGGGCATGAAATCATTATTCAGCACATTCCATTGGAAAGTTTGAACTAGACAAGATCTCATCCAAAAACATCCCCACCCCTCCATTTGTGCCCTTCCCATGTTCCAATATGTCCCAAATTTGCATTACCTCTTCCCTTCCTTAAGCAGCAAACACAACACAAAGTTTAATCCAAATCCAATCATCAGTTCTTGAGATATCTTGATGGCAAACAGACAAACAAACATAAACGCAGGCAAAACCATAAGCTCCGTTCAACTTCGTTGGCGAAGGTAACTTACTATTGCTGTAGCGGGTCATGAGACAAAATATCCTAAACTGGTTGGCAGTGTACTTTTTGAGAAAGTCTTGTATCAGGATAACATTTCCGAGGGATTTTGACATCTTATCTTCATTATTTTTAAGAAATAAGTGACCTGAAATGAAAAAAACAAATTATGGAAATTAAAGTTTGGTTTGGTTTGTTGATGTTTAATGGTACCACAACAGTCAGAGTCAAATGTGCCAAGAGGTTGTCAATAAATAATGGTGTAAGACTTAGGATAGTGAGGAGATGGAAGGTTTGTAAGGGAGATAAAGGGCAAAAGCTGAATGTGGGAGAAAAATTAAAGTGAAAAGAAAGGGGTATGTAAGGTTAGGTGTAGATGGGGCAGAGGGGAGGAGATTATATGTGGTGGAAGAAATTGTTGTTGCGGTGGAAGTTGATGATGTTTGAGGAAGAATTGTTTTTTGAATAGGTCCGAGATTGAAAATTAAGTACAGAAAAGTACAGAAAATTAAGTACAGAAGAAATTTGTTTATGAAATATCTGTACACAGAATAAACCACTGGAAATAAATGTAATAGAAATCATGCGAAGTATCTCCAATTGTCCACAAAAATTTTCCTAGAAATAATGCTGACAACTTTAGGGAATTTTGTGAGGTTATAAGTGAATATTCATAACTTTATATTTTTCGGATGCCTTGTAGAAATTTATGTGTAATGAACAGATGGAATGTAGGCTATGACAATAAATAGATAAAGAAGATTTTTCTGAGCAAAACAGGTTTTGAATGATCACAATAGCACTTATAGTTTTTAAGTTATGAGAAATAAAAGTTTGTGAAAGTTTCCAGCAAAGCACAAAAGTGATGATGTATTAATATATATAAACTAAAATTCTTGTAATTCTTTATATTCCTTTCCCAAATTTCAAATGTCAGAGGTTCTTTAATTGTGTTCTACTGCTAAATCTTGAGGGGGAACTTCGCATGTCATGTGTTGAAGCAATAACCCCCCTCCCCCACTTTGTAATTTATTTAAGGAGAAATTCTAATAAAAGAGAGGGAATCCATCTATCCCCCTAACTAATGTGTGTTTTTGTCTACAAATCTACATATATCTTAAATTGGGATGAGTTTTTGTTAGTGTTTTTATTATCAATATTATTTTTGTTGTTCTGCTGTATTATCTGTGACACATTATATGTTCTTATGCAGGGGGGAGATAAAGAGTGCATTTATGGATAAACTGCTTGGATGGATTGGGAGGCATATACTGAATTAGTTTTGATATAATAATTTCTTTTTCATGTATTACGTTTAAACAGGACTAGGGCTAGGAAAGTCTGCTACAGACTTGTCCCCACTTTCCGCTACTTTCATTATAAATCGATCCATGTTTGTAATGAAATGCAAGTTTTCTTTTGCTATAAATGTTTTCAAATTTGTGCTCTGTTATCATTTTGGTGAGTGAAATAAATTAATAAAATAATAAATATAATGGAAAGACCATAAGTAAGTGCTACCATCCAGAAAGGATTTAAAATTTCATTCCTCAAAATATGGGTCAGTGTCCAACTAAGATAAGTTTCCCAAAATGCTGCTGATTTTCAATAACTGTTTTTAATGATGAATATGCTATGTACATTGTACCAAAGATTTGCATACTTCAATCCAATGTTTGGAAAGAAATATCGGATTGACACTTTAACACAGATATTTTCTGCTCTGAGACTACACACAAAACAAAAAACCAGATATCTCATTGGAAACAAAAATCATATCTGCAGTATGACATAATTTTTGGTACCTGCAGTATGAAATTATACAATTGTGATACCCGCAGTATTGAAAGAATTCAATTTTGACACCTGCAGTTTCCATTATTCAATGAAAATATTGTAAAAATTGACCAGCAGTACGAAATTGACCAAGTAAAACAGCATGTTTTGGGACCTGCACTATGAAAATGATGAAAAACAAAGGCACCTGCGCTATAACAATGATGTAAAAAATGCACCAGCGGCACATATATACCTCACGCATGGTTGTGCCACACCCCCTTCCTCCCCCGGATCATTGGGTGATCATGATGCAGAAATAAGTGGGAAGACAGTCAAGGATTCTCGTCAAATGGTTTACTGCATACTGGCACAAGTCGCAATAAAATATTCTTTTGTTATCAGACTGAGAAACAATTTGTAGTCAAACATGAGATTCTACATGCAAATTAGATTCTGATGCTCCATAAAATACTAGCCTACCTGTGTGTAAGAAATAATTGGCCCACTGGTCTGACAGAAAGCAGGCTTCACACTGAGCTATTTCATTGGTGTGGTGAGGAAAGACTAGATCCATTCCACCCGTATGGATATCTAAAGTGGTACCAAAGGTTGCACTAGAATGAGAAGAAAATGAAAAGATTAGATTATACCAAAATTAAAAATATGGTGTTGCAATGATATCCAGTGGTGTGTCTAGGGGCATGGGGATAGTGGGGTTAATCCCTCTCCCCCAAAACAATATGTGCCATAGTCACCTCCAAATTTTTTCAATCAAAGCTATAAAATATATAACTGAAATATCAATCAAATGAATCATAGGTAGTAGATGTTGGCATTTTTGTTTGTAAAATAATTTAACATTTTTTTAAAGTGTTAATTTTGGACTAAAACTCTTCCAGTCTGCACAAAAATCTTCAATTGTGGACCAAACACCTTATATTTTGGAGCAAAACTCTTGAATTTTGGAGCAAAAATCATCAAAGTTGGAACAAAAATGATCAAGTTTGGAACAAAATGTATATTTTAGGAACAAAAATCTGAACATTTGAAAGACTTTTTCATCTTACAACCCCAAAACTTAAATTCCAAAACTTCTAATAAGATGTATTGTTAAGGGGTTTTGCCCTCTAAAAAACTAAAAGCTAGACATGTTCCTCATAATATCACAAACAAAAGTTACCATGGTACTCATGAGAAATACACACACACTCCAAGCTCCATGAATTCTCCCAGGGCATTACAGGTATATGGATGTGCAGAGGCAACATTAGCTAAATTGCTTTATGGTCAAGTACACACTTTAAGAAGGTTGTTTTAGCATTGACCTTGTGATTGGACAAGAGGGGACACTGTACATTATCCTGTGACAGGCAGACATTGTGAAATTGATACATTGTAGAAGGTCATTCCATTATTTCATAGGAAAGTTACTTTTCTTAATCAATTTCAAAGTTTATTCTGTTAAGATTTTCTAAGTTTTAAAGGAAAATACTTCATATATTTGTTGATTCTTTCCTCCTTAATTTCAAATATGGAAGATGTGCATGAACAAGGTTCAGAGACTTACAGCTTTCCCTTGCATTCCTTTTCCAGGGGATAATGTACAGTTAATCTACCTGCAGACTCGGCTATTGTCTCGTTAGCTAAAGGAGCCCAATCTTATATAATCCAATAGGGCAAAGGGAATATATATGGGAAAGCTGTTTGTCTGTCCGTGAACCCTGAAGCCTACACTTGCAGAAATAAATTAAAGACATAGTTGCACATTAGTTGAAATGATGTACTGTAAGTCAAATTATCACAGAAATATTCATTAATTCAAAAGACTGTTTTTGATTGGTCTAAATCCGTGGGGGGAGGGGGACACTTCATACTAAAAATGGTAGTGGTGTGCAGCCCACCAACTGACAAAACATACCCGCAATATGACAAGATCTTTTGGTAACTGCAGTATGAAATTATACAATTTTAATAATCACAGTATGAAAGAAGTGAATCTTAATACTTGTAGCATGAGTATTCAACAAAGATATTGTACAAATGGACCAGCAGTACAAAATTAACAGTTTAAACCTCATTTTTAGGGAGTATCTCCCCCTCCCTCTCCCTCCCATTCCCGCCTTTCTGGTCTAAATTAAATATTTGCACAAAAAGTTGAAAACTGTACAATTAAGCCAATCAAATAACTTTCACAGAAGTGAGCGTCATTGGTATATTTATCAGAAATAACGGTGGTGTGTAAAAGCAATTTTCTTCGAACGAGATTCCAGGCTGCAAGCTTACAAGCATGTTTATTTATGATCAGTTAAATAGTTCCTGACTTTTTAATATAAATGACTTGTATTTTGGGTACTGTAAAGATTACAAATGCAATGAATTCTAATGTAATTGTTTCTACTTTAAAGACTTTCTGTTTTTTCTTCTTCAAATGAATGAAAATCTTTAACCTTTCATCAGCTTATAACTTTGATACTTAACCAACTTTTTACAAATGTTGAACTCCATCCCAGTCTGTTAAGAAATCAGATTAAAAATATCATACGCATTTAGATGTCGTACGCATTTAGTCATATGCATTTAGTCAAAAAATAAGAACAAATGATTAATTAATAGAAATCAGAAAAGTTCATAGAGTTGCTACCTTTGATATCAACTCATAAAACAAAGGAATAAAAATAATCTAAATAGGCTGTTTTCTGCAAACTTCCTTCCTATTTGAATAATAATTAAAATTTGGATATTTTGCTCTGCTATTTCTCCTTGGTGCAAAACAAACTTTTCAAAAAGAAATGCAGATTGCATTGCTTAGTGTATTTTAAAGCCAGATTACAATATTTTTATGTCAAAACACTTGGATAAGACCTTGGACCACTATGATAAATGATGACATTTATCACCAACATAGGTCATATTGTGCCATGAGAGCTACAAGGCTAACAAAACCATGATAAAAATGATATAATTTTGCATATATTTTTGCATCTAAAACCCATATATAATGTACAATTTTTAAGAAGTGTTTTTCAAAGAACAAAGAACACACATGGAACATATCTTTCATAATCATTTCGTGTTACAGAGTTGTAAAGATAAATTCAATTGAAGCCCATATTGATAAAATTTATGCAAAAATATGTCTATAACACAATTTCATCCAAACATGAATTTTGTTCTTGAAACTTGCCTCTTAAAAGAAGTCTTGGACAATTAATTTCTGGTGCGGCGTGGGGTGTTGGTGCAGAAGGTGCCGTCATGGTCCAGGGCTCCACAGATGCCACAGCACGCTTGGCTGCGCAGGAGTTTTTTCCATGGCCATACCTCTGGCACTTATGGCAACGGAGGAGTTTGGGAATGTAAGGGGCAACTGGGATTCTCAGGTAGCCGGCAATGATGTGGGAGGGGAGAGTTGGTGTAGCAAAAGTCAGGAAGATGGTATTAGTGGGTGTTTCGGCACCATCTCTCTTGAGGACGAGACGACAGGCTTCAGTAACGTGTTCATTGGCAAGTTCCTCAAAGAGGTCTTCATTGGTCAAGTCGGCAAGGTCTCTAGTTCTAATGACGTCTTTGCTGGAGTTCAGGGAATGGTGGGGGGTGACAAACGTCAATACTAGTATTAGCTAGGCTTTTGATGGTGAGAAGGGTGGTGGCATGAGTGTCCCCGGTGCAGTGCACCAGAAGATCACCGGATCTGAGGGTAGAGACTTTAGGGAGGGTAGCGACAAGGCTGTACAGCGACTTGTGTATGAGAGAAGGGGAAACTCTTTTGAAATTTTCTGGTCTATTGGTGGCCTGTATGATTAGAATTTTGGGAATTGGGGCTGAAGAATGGTCAATGAAGGTGGCAGGTGGGTCACAGGGAGGGGAGGGAGGTCAAGGTCAAGGCAGAAGTATTTCGTCATGATGGAGAAAAAAACGAGGGCTGAGAGACCCAGGGCAACTAAAAAAAAAATCGCGGAACTACTATAGGAGAACCGCTGTACAGGTAACGATAAGGGCATGAAAGTCTGGTCAAAACGGGAGGTAAAAAAACTAGCAGTTCGGGGTTAAAAGTCGGGCTGGAAGTGTTCATGTAACAGTAACCATGGAAACGCATGGTATAAACATTTACACGTAGTATTTTTGAAAACAAACATGGCCACCATGTCTAGTCTGAAAGTGTACCTATAATAAGATGAGTTGCTTAAATTTGCAATTGTTTGGCATTAATGCTTAACCAAATTCTTCAGTTAAGATGAATAGATTCTTGCCGCATATATTACTATGAAGCAACGTCTGAACGTAGACAATCTAAGTGGAGAATTAGTACAATGAAAAGAACACTATAGGCCAAAGGAATTTTGTGTGGAACCAGGAAGATAGGATCATTGTTTCAAATGATCGCCCGATGTGCATGCAACACCTGGTATGGTGTAAATCTTGTGTAGTTAACATGATGGTAGCACAGAACTAATAAGGTATTACCCCAATATAAGAACCCCTCCCCCTCCCCAGGCCAGAGAAACTTGCTAATACAAATATTTTTGATGGGACAGGAAGCTGAGAAATTGAAAATGTCAAGAATGGTAGAGAAGGGATAGGTCTTGACTATGCATGTTATTAATTGACAAGATCTGTTTCAGAAAGTTTCATGGGTAACTGTTTTACTATAAACCCATACCCAAATTAGAGTTATTTGTTGAGGGTGTATAACACCTCTTCACTTCAGCCTAGAAAAAAAAAAGCCAAAACCTCAGGTCAATCCCTACATACCATTATCCGAAAGTTATTAGATACTTTTTAGAAAGCATGGCAAAAGTTTGCGAAACTTTCCCTTTCTATTACAAAAAGACCAAAAATTTGACTCTTTCATCGTAGGTTGCAATAGGGCAAATAATTAGTTCTGTGCTACCTGATACCGTTTTCCATGTCATATAAACAAGCGACCCACTTATTATATACATAGGCCTGACTAGTTTGACTTTTTTGTGCTAGATCTATGAACAGCGAACAAAAATTTAGAATAATATAAATACAGAATGTCGTTTTCTGATATATCATCTTCAAAATACATGAAAATTAATAAGTTATTGGTTTCAAAATTGATTTTTTTTTTTGGTTAAGAATTTAAAATGTATCAGCAGGTTATTTTCTATCACTTTGCAGAAAATTGCGTCACAAAATAACATATTGAAGATGCTATTAAAAACCAAATATCCAATTTAGAGCTCTGATATTTGAGCTACTGTTACTCCATATACCATAGTTTCAGGATTTGAACTTAATGATAGTTTCAACTTTCCAATGGAATGTGCTGGACAATGAACTCATGCCATGAAAGAACAGCCATACAATAAATTTCTGGACTCACAGAAAATCAAGTGAAGTGGTCTCTGGTATCAATGAAATCAAAACAATTGGTTTGTGCCATGAATGAAAATGATGGAATGTGAATCTATCTTGTATAAAGCTCAAACAATGAATGCTTAGCCTGAATTAAACTGAAAACAATGTTCACAAATGATGCTCCTTAAGTGTTTAGAATGAATATGGCAAAACAGATCAACAGTATTAAGAAAGAGATTGTTTAGGGTTATAAGTTAGTGGATCGAGGGATTCTGAGGTAGATTGTATTCCGGTGGGAAATGAACAGGGGCAGAGATATGCGTTCTGCAGATTGCTATAATCCTAGTTCTGCTGATCAATTTTTTTTTTTATAACTTTTTTATGTGCGTAAAAATCTCTACCTGGCCATATACCATATGCACCATATAATGAAGCTTTTTTATGCTGCAGGCTTACAAATTCCCTATGCAAAGCTATATCAGCTTCAACACAATTATTGTCATAAAAGCAGTGGCGTAACTAAGGAAGGGCAGGAGGGGCAGTGGCCTCCTGGCCCGGGCCCTATAAGGGGGCCGTGAAAAAAATACCATTATATCTATATACCACAGGGGCCCCACAGGGCCCACTTGCCCCTGAGCCCATAGGGCCCTAGCTATGCCACTGCATAAAAGATAATATAAGTGTGAAATTTTACATGCATGTACTTCATTTCGCACACTATGTTTACATACTAATTATAATATGCCACCTGAAGAAAGTTAGAGGGAAAATAGTTAAATAGAGAAACAAATTGAATTTTTTTTCTTCAAAATGCATTAACAATTGTTAAGAATTTGAGGATGAAGATGCCAACTTTCTGTAGTAGACTAAATGGATTAGTTCAATGGTGAAGCATATCCATTTTAAATGAAAGAAAGCATTTAAAGAAACAAAATGGTGAAGCATTCAAAAATCTTATTCCGTTAATGACTGTAGTAAGTATACTATGGAAAGTTGGTGTCTTCAACCTCACATTCTTAGCAATTGTTAATATATTTTAAAGAAAGTTTATTTAAGTTTTCACTATTTAAATCATTTTTCCTCAAACTTTCTTCACGTGGTATATTATAAATACCCTTACCAGATTCAATTTTATTACTTTTTTGACATATCCCATGGTTTTTAGGCCGCAAAATCACAGGACAAAATATGATAGAATACATAAAGACTGAGGAACCTGAGGCTATGACATCACAAATAGTCTGATTTCAGTTGTTTCTACCCAAATGATACCAAACTAACTTAGCTTACTTACATCCTTAACGGAATAAGATTTTTGAATGCTTTCTTCACCATTTTGTTTCTTTTGAAGTCCTCTTTTATATAAAATAGACTTGCTTGACCACTGAACTAAACATTTAATACACTAGTCGTTTCTACACAGATAAGATAAGCTTTAAACTTGAATATCTCCTTAACGGAATAAGATTTTTGAATGCTTTCTTCACCATTTTGTTTCTTTTGAAGTCCTCTTTCATATCAGATGGACATGCTTGACCCCTGAACTAATCCTTTAATGGAAAAAGATTTGTTGAACGCTTTCTTCACCAATTTGTTTCTTTTGAAGAACTCTTTCATATAAGATAAACTTGCTTGACCACTGAACTAATCCTTAAAAAAACAATTTTCTAGTTGTCCCACTCAGAAGTCACACAATATTGCACAATTTATGCTAATTACGTATCTAAGTTTAAAATGCTGTAAAATAAACAATTTTCAACTAATTTTGATGCAAGTTTTTGCTGTTTGTGTGGTTTTTATTATATTTAGGTATTCTGTCATCCGGGCATTTCATTAGAGTTCTTTTTTTATGCATGCTAACTAACCAACCAATAAGGGTTTCTGATTTTGTTATAATTTACACTGTTATTTCCTCTTAATCAGGAGAATCAAATACTTTGAAAACTGTGGCATATGTTGATCTTGATATTCTTTATAATATTTGGTCAAACTTTGATCCATAGGCGGCAGGGAAACAAAAAATATTCTTGCCCAAAGTTGGCCGTTGTAACTTTAGTGTCAATGTAGAGTGGGGTTTGTTTTCACGGACAACTCAATTGCGCACACATTGTGACGTCAGACAGAATACTCAAATTATAAATCATTTAAGGTGTTGCAACCTGTCCATATACCATTAACTATTAACTGTGTACTTTCAGGGTAAATATAAAAGTCAGATCTAACATTTGCTTTGAAGATCATTGTGTTCTTTCTGCTCTTTCCATCCAAGGAATCAATGAGGTATCACCGTAGACAATCTGAAGAAGTAAACAAACTGACCGTGACTTGGATGCTTGGTGCACACAATCCACACAAATTCATCAATACTTTTGGAAAATCCTTGCTTCTGATTGGTTGATTATCATTATTTGCCTATGTTCAAATGAAGTATAAAGACAGCTCCCATCAAATGAGGCCTTCGGCTAATGCCTCGGGCCTCTCAGCCCATCTGTGACGTCAAACCTGGTTTTGAATGAGCAGTAGAGAACCTCGGCACCATCGACTTTGATTCCTTAAATCAAAACCGGTTTGGACACTATTTATTAATAGGTCTTCAAGTTACACATCAAATGTTGTTGTAAATGTATAGTGCATGCACCATTGCACATTTACTTCTGGCATGTTCCAGTGAGCTTATGGACTAAAGTCTTCCTTGTCGGATATATGCAGCATTCAACAATAGCACATTAACATTAGACTTTTCATTACAGCCACCAGACTTGTAGCGTATGCATAACTTTTTGTGGTGGAGTCAGAAGTAGTAAATCAAAAGTACCTCAGCACGAATCCAGAAAAGAAAATGAACTTCCAGACGGCATGGATAATAATTTACATCCAATTGGGATATCAAGTATCAACCTGTCCGTCACATTGTGATTGTCACACAGTAACAGTAAGCTGTAAAAAACTGACAGAATGAACTTTTCTGAACTTCACAAACATTAAGGAGCTTTTCATATCAGATAAACTCCAGTGCAGGAGGGAAACTTTTCTTGGCTTAGAAGTCTCACAAATGTCAATAGTTTGGACTTTCTGAAAATGATATTTTTAAGTTCTGGGACCACTACAATTTCACTCTTAATTAATAACCTCATAATTCTTTCGTTGAACAAAAATTCTCTAAAACCATTTCCTTCTCATCTATCACAAACCATGCCCAATATTAAATCCTAATATATAGATTACAATTTCATTGTAACTTTTCTTCAAATGCTTTCTCAAATAATAAAAAAAACTGGAGCAAATTTCCTTGAATCACAACCATATAATTGCAATTGCTCCAAATGCTCTTTCTAGCCCTCACAATCTATCATCATTTTCAATCAACGAAAACTCAACTTATCACTTTTCCACAAAATATGCTCAGCCAAAACAAGAGATTACGTCGCTTGTATGCGCGTTTCAATAATATGACAATGTTTCACCCTTTGTCCCTTTTAAGTGAAAATCTTGAATATCTCTATCTCCGTGGAAATCCTTTGCTAAGCTTTTGCAACAGTTGTTTGACATATGTGGAGTAGCTCAAGTGGTTAGACCTTGCCAGATGCAACCTTAGGAAATTACCAGATGATCTCTTTGGAAATAATACCAGGCACAAAATGGAGATCCTAGATCTCAGCCACAACTGGCTTGATCGCATTCCTACAGCACTGAGCATAATGCCAAACCTCACAGTTTTCAAATTTCATACAACTTTCTACAATCCATTCAACCAGAAGCTTTATTTAAAAATCCTAAACTAAAAAACTTATTTATTGAATACAATTTGATCAGTGTATAGCTCCAGAAGCATTTCAATATTTGATGTTTCCGTGCAACATTTATTTACAGTACAACAAATTAATCTCACTGCAAGCAGATTTTTTCATTCCATTGAACGAAAGTTCCTTGTATCTATCTCTTCGCAACAATCCTTGGAAGCATACCTGTCCTTTTATAATAATGATTAGAAACGCTCAAGCATTTATCCATGTATCTTTAGCACCAAGATGTCTGCAACCCCTTAAGTCACCAATGCCACCTTGAGGGGGCAATTCTCCATCAAAAATATATTTGCTATGACACAACTATATCTTTTGTAACAATCATAGAACAGACACTTGACTCGACGACGCAATTCGAAGAATCCTTTGAAAAAAAAATATGCAGTGATATCTTCAGCTATGACTGATATGTCTAATAGCCATCATCACTTTACTTCACAATTAAGAAGCCAGGGCGAAATGTTTGCTTGTGTTATGGTGTGGTTTGGTTGGTTGATGTTTAATGGCACCATGACAGTCAGAGTCAAATGTGCCAAGAGGGTGTTAAAGGAATATTTCTATGGATTTTCATTTTTTCATACATGATAAAGAAATTTAGAGACAAAGTGGTGAAAAAAACTATGTTAATATCTTATTCTGTTTAGAAGTTACAAAATTTTTAAAGTATTTTTGAATTTGGACAAAAGTGACTGATTGGCAACATCTGTGATGTCATAGAGACAATTTCAACAAAATGTCTTTTGTATTTCTTTAAAAATGATTTGGATTTTTTCATCATTGTAAATGTAATGTACATTAAGTAAAAAACAAAATGTTTTCTTGTAAATTATATATTCCACCCTATCTCTATAATGAACCAAAAATGCTTTTGATACTGTAAAAAAGTGTGATTAATTTTATAAGAAACACATAAGAACTGTGCTTCAATTGCCTTAATGACATTACCAAGCTGAAGGACATATACTGTATGAGGTGTTTTTAAGAACATTTTCTACTCTTTAAATTGTTATAACTTCTAAACGGAATAAGATATTAACATAGTTTTTCACCACTTTATTTCTACAAATTTTCTCTATCATATATGAAAAACTGAAAATTGATGGGAATATTCCTTTAATAAATTATGGTGTAAAAGTTAGGATAGTAAGGAAATGGAAGGTTTGTAAGGGGAGATAAAAAAAATCTTTTGATGAAAAGAAAGGGGTATGGAAGGTTAGGTGTAGAAAGGGAGGGAGAAAGGAAGGGGAGTGGTGAAAGAGGTTGCTGTTGTGGAGGAAGTTGATGATGTTTGAGGAAGAGTTGTTTTCGAATAGGTCCAAGATTGAGGATAGTGAGGAGAGGAGAGATCTGGAGTTCTCGTATAGGGGACAGGTTACGAAGATATGCTTGATGGAGAGATTGGTATTACAAGTGGGGCAGAGAGGGGTAGGGGAGCCGGATAAGAGATGATGGGAGTGAGAAAGTGGCCGAGGTGGATGCCTGTGACAACAATGTCTTCCCTGCAGTTACGACTATGCAGAGAGGGTTGGTCCCGACTTTGGGTTTGATGGTTTGGAGTTTGTTACTAGTTTTGTGATTCCAGGACTTTTGCCGGGTTTTTTTTATGTAGTTGGAGATAGAGAGACAGAGGTCTGAGTGTGGAATAGGAAAAGGAGAGACGATGTTTGACAGAGCTTTGTTGGCAGCTCTGTCAACTCTTTCGTTGCCAGGAATGCCGATATGGCTGGGAATCCAGAAAAAGATAATATTCTTTCCTAAGGAGGAGAGAGTGTGGAGTTTGTTGAGGATTTGTAGAATGAGAGGGTTGGGCCAGAACAGGTTGAGGATGCCAGCTTGTGTTATGATGTGGTAAATGTTGTATATATATTTCAATTCTTGGAAATTTGATCAGTAATTACTCAGAAACGGAATAAGCTCTAAAGGATTAGTTCAATAGTCAGGCAAGTTTATCTTATGTGAAAGAGGACTTTAATAGAAACAAAATGGTAGAAACAAAAAGGCAGGCTCACTCAGATTATACCCGTTTCCATTTCCGCTCTAACTCTCATTCTACCCTTGGGTTGATGGGCAAAATCTGAGTTAACGGACTAGTGACATTGTCAAACAGCATTTGCTAGATTATTTTTGATTCCCATGAAAATCTGCTGAAAACTGATTTTGGCCTGACTGCAAAAAAAATATGCAAATTTATGAGGTTATCGGTTGAAAAGATAACAACCTGATGTAAATCTATTGTTGTTGTTTTTATTTCATTAGTACATCATGATCATCTAGCCGCCGCATTAAAAAGTTGTCCAAATTGGGGGTATACCTGTCTAATGATGCATGTAACATCTCACCTCCACTAATTGGAACAACCCACAAAAGTAATATCGACTTTCAAGCATAGCAGAAGAATTTCCAGACACGATTGCATGCAAATATTAAAGCAGGCAGTGTAGTTATGTGAAAATTAGAAGGAAAAAGTTTGGATTTAAAAAAAGAGTCTTATAAAGTTGGTACTATGCTAAAAACTTAACTGTTGTCTTGATGTTACTTTGTACTTTAACCCCCTACTTGTGGCTGATGACATCTGTTGTGTACAGTATCCATAGTCCATGCACCTATCCTTAATTTATATGATACTGCCCGATCAAATTTTCTAATTAACTTTCCACACGAAACTACAGATTCCTATTTAAACGGTAATAAAATAAAACAATGTTCTCTCTCTTAAACCTGTTCATTCCAATAAAGGATTAGGTCAGTGGTTAAGCAAGACCATCTTCTTTCAAAGACGACTTCAAAAGAAACCAAATGGTGAAGAAACCATTCAAAATCTTATTCCGTGAAGAAGATATTTAAGTTTAAAGCTCTGTCTTATCTTTCTAGAAATGACTGGTGTATTAAATCTACTATTGAAGGATGGCACCCATATCCTCACATTCTTAACAATTGTTAATGTATTCTAAAGAAAATGTATTTAAATTTTTCCCTATTTTCATGTATTTTCCCTCAAACTTTCTTTAAGTGGTAAATTATAATTATTCTTACAAGATTCAGTTTTACTACTTTCCTGACAAATCCAATGGTCTTTAAACCACAAAATCCCAAGACAAAATATGTGGGGGGAGCCAGTAAGGAGGTCTTTGGTCGGAGCTTGGATATATCATGGGATGGTTTTAACCCTGACTCTACCCTACGCCCATTTTTTTTTAAATGCGCCTGGGAGGCAAAGTCAAAGACAGGACACCAAAAACAGCGATAATATCACCGCATGGTGAAGTAAGGGTTAATCAGGCAGTAGCTTAATGTTATCATCTAGGGATCATGTGAAAACACGACCATATGAATGGTGAGTATAAAAGTAGTTACACTTAAGTCAATTAGTAGCCCTATGTTTTAACATATTTATGTAGTCTGATTAGTGCTCTTGTTAGTGTATAATATCAATTCTCAATATGATATCATTTCAGTCAATTCTCGATGATTCATATCACCATGGTCGCAATGGAGATGAAAACTTCAATCTTGGTGACCAGAAAATTTTAAAATGATGATTTTATTTTGTAGTCCCCTTAGTGCATGTAATGGTGTGTAATGACCTCCTTTTACCGACGCATTATTCCACCGCAAAGTGGCTTAAAAAACTAGGTCACTGGCTTCCTCCGGCCAAAAAAAAAAATAGACCCACCTCCTTATCTGTTCTCATTGGCTGTAAGAGACACACCCCCATTAGATGTCATGATATCAACCTGTCAACACTTCCATGTTGCTTGCGATTGAGAAAAGTTTTATTTTGAGAATGTGTGAAAAATAATGTATATAGATTTAAGTCAATTAATTTGTAGAATAAAGTGTTGCTTTATATCTTGAACAGGCTTTTTGTTGTTTTCTCCAATCATTTTAAACATTGTGTAGGTCTTTTTCTGTGAAAAATAGATACAAAAAGCTTCCGTATGGTATATCATACTCCCCTATGTAAAGTCCTCCAGCCTGTTTATTAACATAATGCCCAGGGTAAGTTTCTTCCAGAAAGGACAGGTTTTGGGATTGAACTTGAATGTGATGCAATGTTTACTAAGTTTAAACAGGAGTTTTGATTAAACAAGGGTTGTAGTGTACAATATGGTTGGGAAAGTTCTAAGAAACTTGTGAGAATAAAGTGGAAATAATGTACATATTTTAATAGCTATTCCGTAGGAATGAAGATAAAAAAGTTTAATTAATTAAAACATATTCCTGGTTAGTTTTCTTATTTATTTTCCAAGTACACACACCCTTGTACCTTGTTAAAAAATGATGATCATTTTCCTAATAGAAAATGATCATGTCTTTGTCAATCAGTCTTTACTTTTGATAATTGTTTTGTTCTTTTAGAATGAAAAAGAGTTGTCTTTAAAGTATGAAGTTAAATCATTCATGCAGGAAAACAGTCAGGCAGCAGGGAAAGATGGGCTTCTTTCATTCAAAATTAGAATTTGAAACAGGTTTTTGTACTAGTGAGTAACTTGCCAATTTTGGTGATCAAGAATGAAGGAACATGGTCAAAAGTTTTTTCTGAGTTGGTGACCACAAAGCAAATGCAATAGTCAAGGATTAATTTCAATGTATATCTCAATATGGAACACATTTTTATGTCTCACTTGAGTTTATGTTAATTTTTTGTATATTTTCCCCTTATGTTCACAGACTCATGCTCGTCCGAAACTTAAAATTCCTTCAAAATTATAAAAATCTATTTATGCTAATTCATGCTAATTTATGCTAATTTTAAAACAAGTATTATCTCCCACTCCTTCTTATCATGTTAGGCATTCGCATTGTTCTAAAATGAATTTTGAAACAAGTATTATCTCCCACTCCTTCTTATCATGCCGGGCATTCGCATTGTTCCAAAATGTTCCACGTGTTTATGCTCATCTTGTATGATTTGAACATTCACATGAAAGACTCAACTGTCACTTGTACTCAATCAAATATTCTACGGATTCCAACATTAAGAATTTGTATTGGGCTCCTCCAATCCCAAACCCTCAGTTTTCTCCAAATCAGGGGTAATCCACACCTTTAACTGGAGAGCCTCTTCACGGTTCAATTGCTAGCAATCAGCTATTGTTACACCATACACAACACAGGGGTAATCCACACCATATAACTCAAGAGCCTCTTTACACTTCACTTGCTAACAACCAGCTAGTATTACACCATACACAATAGGTCATTTATCTGGGGCTCAAGCCACAAACCTGCTTTGCAGTGAAATGGTACAGATTAGTCTTTGGCTGACCCTAAAAATAAATATGCATGGAGGAATTTATGCAATGCCCATAAATGATTGGTGGACCATTCCTCCCAAAGATTATTTCAACATGAATATAACAAGTCCTCATGATGATGGCCAGTGTAAGGAAAAGGTATGTATGTACAGTGAAAAGGTAGCAAATTTTGAGTGTCACATGCACAGGGTGGTGCCTGCAATAAAAGGGTTACTGTAGAATAAAACTAATGCAATTTGTTTGTTTGTTTCAAGCTTATGTGCATGTCGCTCACCTTGACATGGCTGAACATTCAATATGCCAGCCGGGTCTTCCTTTACCCCACGGAGAGGACCACCATGGCTCCTCTGGCTTAGCTGCTCTCCACAAAACAAAGTCATGGCTGTTTCGTTTTTCCCTGTTCTCACTTTCACTGATTTCTTCATTTTGCATTTCCGAAAGGAAAGTTTCCCGTATCTGTTCAAACCAAAAGCAGGGACATCAAAATACACGCTTCCTGTGAAGAGGTAAATGAAAAGAATTTTTAAATATCTTGGAATCCAAAACTTTTATAGACACTTCTCAAACTGATTTTAGTAGATCATGATTACTTCAGGACTTCAATCTGCTGGGGGAATTTCCCCTTGTTAACCGCTGCCGTTGCTGGAGGAACAAACGTAAGCAACAATGTGCATGCGTATTACCTTCATGTAAAACATGAAGCAATATCTTTCCTTAAGATAAATGGTCCATCAATCATTCACAGTTAATGCACATTATTACCTCAGGCATTATGATACACAACTACTTTTATCATCAGTTTCAAAACAAACTTCTCCCACTAAGACACTTAACACAGATGGGTGATTTCAATCACAAAAGTGCCTTGATTATTTAGCTCTGGCTTTGTGTAATCTTATACATACAAATAACCTATGGGCAACTTGACTATGGTGTGCATGGTTGGCAAATAAACAATCATTGTTTTGAGTGGAAACACAATACACTGAACAGGAAGTCATGTTGGTAATTGTCATACCAGAGTTTTCAGAAAAAACTAAAGTGTCCAGTGCAGGTAGGCTCAAAGAGAAACTTTTTAGCATGGATGATCATTTGAAAGCATTTTTTTGTACACAATTGGTCCCATACTGTGCATGAATTGTGCAGACTGTCCAAGATTCCTCAGTTTTTGATTGGTCGATACGATTCCCCAGTATATGATTGGTCCATTACTGATACATGAATTTTGGTCATTGTGACATTATTAAAATTAGTTTTCCGGAAATAACCACTTCAGATTTGAAAAGGTTTATAATCATCATCTGATGTCATTGCAATACATCTATGAGGAGAAAGTGTTGAATAATTAAACTCACTGAGTTAGATGATTGATAGTCAGATAACATATGACTATGTACTGTAGCCATATGCATCGGCTGTACAGTCAGAAGTCATTGTGCAAATTACAATGTGAAAACGTTTACATTGACTTTAACATAATAGTGTAACCAAATATTGACAACGCACGGCTTATATATTAAGATAAGCCTTTCCGCGACAAATTTTTGGTCTGTTGCCTTTTGACATCGTAAGTTCAGAAATTCATCCTACTATGTAAAAATAGCATAAACA
Organism: Chiridota heheva; assembly: GCA_020152595.1. Taxonomy (NCBI): domain Eukaryota; kingdom Metazoa; phylum Echinodermata; class Holothuroidea; order Apodida; family Chiridotidae; genus Chiridota; species Chiridota heheva. Next base: position 2,073,251 of record JAIGNY010000807.1, on the reverse strand, counting down.
TACCAAAAAAAGACTTAAATCTTAATTGGCACTTACATTTTAAACCTCATTGGCTAGTATAAATTGGTTAAAATAAGCAATTATTTAACTAATTCTTCTCCGTGATGGCTCACTGTGCAAAACGTTGAAGTGTCTGTACCTAATTTATTGATAACCCTGCAAACGTCCAAGCATCAAAAGAATCCGCGTGCGTACACCACTAAATCGAACAACTAGCGTGCGTACCAATAATAACAATGCTTGAATGTTGAAAGTATGAAGAGATCTGACAACAATACATATACCACATGGCGTATGTAACAAGAATATCTTTTTGAGGGTTCAAAAAAAAAGATACAGGTTCACTTTGAATCGTTTAAAGAGAGGCAGACTACAATCAAAACAAAACCAATAAACAAAAACATTGTTTCTACGCTGCCCAAATGACGGAAAAGTGTAACTTTTGTTATGCTATCATTGCTGAACGGGCATAAATCCAGGGCCCGACTGGGACATATCCACCACTTTTGGGTAATGGGATGGTACAGACAATCACCTTCTCCCCCAACCCCCACTCCCCATGTGTACTTTTTGAAACCAATGTAATACCCAAAATTGACATGCATGAAAACAGTTTTCTCTATTTTTCATCAAGAAATTGAATCTTAAATAGTTCAGATAGGAACATAAATATTTTGTTACAGGTCTAAAATTTTATTTGCAAAACAGCTATCGTCTTCATTTCATTTTTATTTATTAAATGAAATGAAGAGTACCACACCCCCACCCCTTCCTTGACTATCAATAATCCCCAAATTTTTGAACAGTTTAAGAAAAGCCCTTGAATATGCACCCAAGTAGATATAAACACTGAACTCAAGCAGCATTCATTTTAAAAAACGTACTTTTGTAATATTTGTTTAAAAGTGTATACAAATTTTGCCACAAATTCTAGCATCTTTGTCAGTAATTAAGGTGCACTTTTCATTTTCAAAAGAGCCACTTTATTCATTTGTTGTGTGGAGGCACGTTCCCCTGCCCTCCCCATTCCTACACCTTATGTATTGAGCATCACGGTATGGACATGAAATTCATTAGAACTGAAAACAACTACTGACTAAACTAGACTTTCTTTTAACTGTAAATTATTATCCCAAATATTTTTTGACTGTTTTGTCACATATATTTTATTTCCTTCAAATAATATTTTATTGCATAACAAACATACCTCCTCCATCGTGTAATATGTGATGCAAACTTTTTCTCGGCTGCTGTCTTGTTGTCTTGTGAGGAAGATAATAATTGTGATTATCTGAAAACTAACACTCAACAGCGTAATCTCACCATGCATGTATTACTTGTGTACACCCTTCCCGAGTTGGAAGGACAAAGTTGTCAAGGTAAACAATTAGCTCCAAAAATCATTTGATGTCATTCTTTTTTGTTATACATAAGGAGATAAAAATGTATTTAGCAAGTTTACAATACTATTGTCATCAAATTGGTAACTCGCCAGTGCTATTTTTAATAGTTTTGCCATCATAATTTTTAAAAGTGTTGATCGTATGATAGGTTAAAATAAAATCCCAATGCAAGTTTGTGTTAGGTTGTCTCACTCAGTACTGCAAGTAGTGTGTAGCATGTAGGGCATACTGAGTAAGATGTTTATCTCACTAGATGATTGACAGATTTTCAACCAATCACCGCATGAATTTGCCCAACAACAAAATTTGCATAACTAAGTGGGGCAAAATCTCTACAAGGTACAGGTACAGTACAGCTAGCTAACGGAACACGCTATGCCGTCAATGCAATATACTACACAAACAAAACAATTTTTGCACACACATACCAAGTGACAACAAGATGGTGAACAACAATTGCGCCTACGAGCCATTTATGGGCTTTGTAAATCCAATTTCCATTACCCAAAACAGTTAAGCAAAGTGAATTTTGTTTATTTTTTTGCTAAAATCACTAAAGATCCGGGGAAATACCATTAATGGATCAAAACTTGTGGCAGGCCACACTGAACATCTAAATATCAATGCATTGGTCCTACACGATTGCGGATTTGAGGTTTGTTTGCCCACCTAGTTACCGCATTGCTATGGTGGGTGTGGCTTATTTCGTAACTCAAAAATATTAATTAATAATTCTACAAGAAATAAAACTTGGTTGATTGGTTCGTTGGTCTGCTTTAAAAGAGGGCATGCCATGATATCACAATGTAAGTTCAATCAATACATATGGACTGTTTGATCATCACAACTGCAGGTTTCACGAATAAAATTTGAACGGAAAGAAGTAAATTCAGTTCAAAACTTTGCGCTTGATATAAGCCCTTGAAATCTAGGCCAATTGATTACCTGACCCACTGATGTAACCTGAGAAGGCTAATCACATGGTCCTTTGTTCTCAGTGCAAAACCACATTGGAAAGAAGACTGTTTACATATATCTCTTGTGTAACTTTAAACAAAATGTTTCTCCAATTTCTTGCGATGCTGTGTCAATGTGTAGTTAGCGGATGGAGTAATGTATTTGGGAAAGGCATAAGTACCCATCGCTCCCCTTCTGACAAAAAAACACAGAGACTTTGGATACAATTTGTCAATAAAACAAGAGCGGATTTTCGAGGCCCTGCATAGCATTATAATATAGCAGGCACTTCAGCCCCCACTGTTATGCCACTGCAAGCTTGTGTGAGTAGTTTGGCAAATTAAGAGTTTTGGAAGTTTTTCCGGAATTGAAATACAAAATATTTTCAAGAACATTTTCAAGGCTCCAGCCATTCAACAACGCCCAAAAATGTACCAGATTTGCCATCTACATCATCAGCTGAAATGTCGAGCACTGACATTAGTAACAAACAACCACCTGCACAGCCTAGTATTACTATGCATTTTACTGATGGCTCAATGTTTGCACTTGAATTTTATTGCTAAAGAGAATAAAAAAATTTGCTGAACAAATAATTGGGAATAAAGTTCTTTTATCTCAAGACACCCATCAACCCTGAGCCCAGTGGCATATTCAATATGGGATAAGGGTTGGGGTGGGGGAGGGCAGCTTGCCCTGCTGAAATTCCGTATGTCAAATATAAGTAGTAGCGGGATACATATCAGTATACAATTTGCTATACGTTGTACATATCATAAATAAGTAAGGTAAAATATCGCCCAAATTTGGTGGTGATTTTGTTCCTATAGAGAAATCAAATCTTAAATTTTCAGGAACATTTATTCAATTTTTTTCATTTTTGGGCAATTTTTTTTCAGTTTCTGGGCAATACTCTTTAATGTTCAGGTATTTTTCTTCAATTTTGAGTACTTTTCTTCAATTCCCTTCATTTGCGGGCAATTTTGGGAATTTTTTTTCTTTAAACAATATGATTTTCCAATAATTTTACACAATTTTCCAATAACTTTAAAAAAAAAATTTTTGTTGTTGTAAAAATGACTGAAATCAGACTACTGTACAGATTCCTGTACTGATTCCTGAAAGTGTTTATGTATTCTACCATATTTTTTGCTGAGATTTAAGTTGTGGCTTAAAAACTATTGCAAATGTCAAAAAAGTAGTAAAACAGAATATAGTAAGTGTAATTATAATTTGCCACCTGAAGAAAAATTGAGGAAAATTTAATTCAAATAGTAAAAAAAAGTTCAATCAATTTACTTCAAGATACATTAACAAATGTTAATGCGGTTAGGAACTTTCTACTTAGACTTATTACACCAGTCACTTCTAAACAGATTATGTTTAGGTTTAACGGCACTGCAACAGTCAGAGTCAAATGTGCCAAAATAGGTCAGACAGAACTTTAAACTTAAATATCTTCTTAACGGAATGAGATATTGAAGTAGTTTTTCACTATTTTGTTCTTTAATTAAATCTTACCTGAAGGTGCTGCATATGCATAACCATTTCTAATCACATTGCTGATGAATCTCTGGATGGCTGGTATATGATCAGTTACTCTTGTATAATGACTGGCTGGTAAAACCTACAGATACAAGTGAAGTAAAGTAAAAAAGAAAGCTTCATTATTTGCTATTATTATAATAATAATAATAATAATAATAATAATAATACATAAATTTATATAGCGCTAATTTTGTAAAAACATTCAAAAGCGCTTTACATACAAGGAAATTACGATACGAAAACAAAAATAAGAATACAGAAATGACAACATAAATAGAAATACAATGGATCAAGCTGCACATTACTAGATTAATGTCTTTTTAAACAAAAAAGTTTTAAGCTTAGTTTTGAAGGTCAGGGATACATTATTAATACATTTGAGTTCAGTTGGGAGTGAATTCCACAACCAAGGACCTTTATAAGCAAAGGCCCTTTTGCCAAGAGTTTTATGCTTAATACGGGGAACAAATAGGGACTTGAAACGAAAGTCAGGATGGTTTTTCAACTACCATTTCACATAAATATTTTGGAGCAAGGACCTTTAATGCACTTAAAAATTTGTAAAATAATTTTACAATCAATTCTTTGTTTGACTGGTAACCAGTGAAGGGATTTCGAAACAGCATTAATGTGAGAAAATTTTGGTAGTCTGAAAATCAACCGAGCAGCACCATTAGGTATTCTTTGAATTCTGTAAAGTTGATAATCAGGTAGTCCAACAAAAAGTGAATTACAATAATCAATGCGAATTATAACAAAAGCATTAATAAGGGTTTTCATGGAATCTACATCAAAATATTTGGCAATCTGACGAATGTTATAAAGACCGTGATAAGCTTCGAAACAAACTTTCCCAATATAATTATTCATAGACATGTGATTGTCCAAATAAACACCCAAATTTTTTACACTAACCGATGGTTTTATTTCAGCATCACCAACTTTGATGGATTGGACTCCAGCTTTAGCTAATTGCTGACGAGAGCCAATTAGAAGAAATTCAGTTTTGGACTCATTGATCATGAGATTATTCTTTACCATCCAAGACCTTATTTCAGCAATAAGAGATTGCATTGCCTCGACTGCCTCTTTCTCTGAGATAGAGCCGGCAGTGAATGAGCAGTAAAGCTGAGTATCATCAGCATAGCTATGGGCTTGTGGGATATGCTTTGACACAATACTGAAGAGTTGAGAAACATAACACAAGAATAATATGGGACCCAAGCAGCTGCCTTGAGGTACGCCACAGTCCAACGGAAAGTTTTTGGATCTAGCACCTTTAACAAAATTATGTTGCTTTCTAGACGATAGATAGGATATGAGCCATTGTTGAATGTCACCAGCAATTCCAAACTGAGAGTGAAGTATGTGTTGAGGAGAGTGCTGTGGTTTACGGTATCAAATGCGGCACTCAGATCCAAAAATAACAAGAGTGTGCATCATTGTTTGTCCATATTTAACATAATATCACTGTGAATTTTCATCAAGGCTGTCTCTGTGGAGTAATTTTTTCTGTAAGCAGACTGACAATCTGGAAGGAGAGCATGTTGTGAGCAGTGAGAAACAATCTGGTCAACTACCGCCCGCTTGACCAATTTTGATACGAAGGTCAAATTACTCACAGGTCTGTAGTTGGAAAATGAACACTCCAATCCTACTTTCTATTTATTATTATTATTCATTCGTTCATCACACATTATGCACGTGGCCAGCCAACATGGCCATGAATCATTGAAATGAGAGCCTGAGTGGCACATTTTGGACCTATTTTTTGTTCTTTTTGCCAACTTACATCGGCGCGTGCCAGTGGGTGGTAACGGAGCACAATCTTTAATTAGTTGTTTTTCTGTTTCACATTTATTTTGCACGTTTTTAATAGCCTAAACTTGACTTTTAACATAGTACTGTAACGTTAGAATTATAAGGTGCAAAGTAGCCTAATTGCTCGAAAATTTCTTAGTTGAGTATCAGTTTTTGGTATCACGATATGTCGCGAGAGGCTTATTTCATGTCATGGGCAAATAGATATCGCGATAATCGATATGTAATGACAGCACTAGTAATTTTTGTATTGAAGTATATTATTATTAGGTTATTTATGAAGTGCAAATACTATCAAACATATTCATTATTATACATAGAACGATGATCAATTTTTGCCCCCCACCCCGCAAATCATGTTTTGCCTCCAACAAAAATCTCTTACAGCCACCTATGACCGTTATTCCAATTTTGACCCAACACTTTTGATCCCGATTGTAAAACTGGTTTAATAGCTCAATTGTTAGAGCTTTTCAGCCAGCAGGTTAATTTGTTACCAAAGACTTTAAAAATGGAAGCTCAGATGCCCTCTTGCTTTGTGTTCAGCATGAGGTATCGGAGCAGGTAAACAGTAGCTGATCGGTTTAACGACTACTGGGCTGTGATGGATGCGTGGTTGAGAATAATACATGGGGACTTAGAAATGGTTTCAGTTAATGAGACAATGGAACGTAAAGGCTAGGTGCTTTGAGGACTTAGTAAAAAGGGCTATATAAATTGATGTATTATTAATACTATACACTGTTGTGAATTGGTTCAACTAGGTTTTGGTATTAATCAAACTGGACTAGGCATCACATTCAGTTGGTTTCTCAGTTGCCTTAATTGTGTTTCTAATTAGTTGGGTTAATTAGCTAATCAGTAACTTTCATCCAATTTCTTTACAAACTTTGTTACAACAAACTCAGTTCAAACATGATGAGCTGGAAAATACAGTAGGGTTGGCAGTTGTTTGAAGATAAGATAAAAATTCAATTTAGCAGTTTCCAATCTAAAGAGTAAGTGAGAAAGTCCGGTCATCATAATTAGTCATTTATAATGACACTTCTGACTTACATATTTCAACAAAGAATTGTTCGGTTAGTTTATGAAAGTTCAGGTCACCTCAGCTGAAGTTAATGGCAAAATTGTTTTGTTTTGTACATAATCCTCCTTTATGGGAAGTCAGCAAGACTTCTATACGGAGCATAGACACCAAGCTATAGCCAGCATAGCAGATGCCAGTCTCGTGCGACCGGGACGGAAGTGGATAAACACCGGGTTTTCACTCTACTCTTTTCGAGAAGTCTTCAGAGAACCAGGTAGGGTGTGACTGTCCTACCATCGGGACCGACGGCTTAATGTTCCCTCCAAAGGACCGCGAGTGCCATTCAACCATTGCCACTTCTCTCAACAACTGAATGAGGAGCAGGAGCTGAATAAGGAGCAGGAGCTGCAAACAACGTACTTCCACTTTGATGGCGTATCTGTCTGCATAGCTGTGGAAAACTGGTTAGAGGCTTGAGCAGAGTACCTCCAGCATCTCAGTCGTGCACTCTACCAACTGAGCTACCTGGCTCCTTAATTGATGGCAGCATGCACTATTCCTAGTTAAATCATCTATCATAAATATTGACATTCTGAGCATTACAGGTTTTAAATTTTAAAAGCACATCTCGTTTCCAAGTTAAAATAGTTGATCAAAGTAAAGACTGTTTTACACAAAACCCAGCAAGGCATACTTTTTTTTTAATTGGAAAAACAAAAAGGAAAGAAATTTTGACTTTTCGTTTCCATGGATCAAACATCATCGTATAGCCAAGATATGTTTCTATGCCCATTAAATCAAATTTTGAGCTGTGACAAAAAATCATAGCACATAAATGCAAATAATTCTTTTTTCCAGTATCATCAGAAAGCCCTAATTGTAAACATAATTGTTTGTAAGCAAACAGTCAAGACGTTTTCTAATATTTGTTTCCTGAGATTTTCAAGAAAAAAAATCACTTGCTGTGCCATGTTCAGTGTACAATGGCCTTAAGAATAATTTTACTGAATGGGCAAATTAGTGATGTATTTGTAAGATACTAAACGTTGATAGTCCTTTTAACTCTTAGCTTATAAACCATTAGTTTTGTTCCTTAAGTAGTCTTTCACTTTAATTCCATTGTTATGCTCCTTTGTTGCACATGTGTATAAAATGTCTGTGAATAAATTAGAAGAGTGTGAATCAAATAAAACTTACTGGGTTTTTAATGATTGACAGCTTGTTTTAACCAATCACCGCACGAATTTGCCTAGGAACAAAATATGGGTAACTAAGTGGGGCAACATCCTACACGGAACTGGTACAGTACAGCTAGCTAACGACGTGCACTCATGTAGTCAATGCAACTTACTGTACAAAACAATTTCCTGCACATGCAGACTGAGTGACAGCAAAATGAGGAATAAAAATTGCACTGCGGGCTTTGTAAATCTGACTGCTTTTACCCAGAATGCTTTAATAGCAAACTGAATTTAATTTATCCCTTTTGCTAAAAACCCTACAGATCCAGAGAAGTGCCATAAATGGACCAAAGCTTGCACAGGCCTTGCGAACATCTAAATGTCAATGCATTGGTAATGCATGATTGTGGATTTGAGGATTGTTTGCCCCACCTAGTTACCGCGTTGCTATGGTGGGTGTGGCTTATTTCCTAACTCAGAGATGTTAATTATGTAACATGCCAGTGGGGGCTATGGTATAGGGCTGAGACTGCCCAGGCTGACTGCTCAGAATAATAAAATACAAGACACGTTGAATGTTAGCTGGTCATGTGCATTATTCACCCTCCCCTAATTTATTCACAGACTTCATTATATACACATGTGCAACAAGGGAGTATAACAATAGAACCAAAGCTAAAGACTACTTAAGAAACTAAAGGAATGTGGTTTATAAGCTAAGAGTTAATGGACTATCAATGTTTGAATGGTATAGTGTGTTATATTGCTGTGCCACGTTCAATGTGCAACGGCCTTAAGAATATTTTTTTAAATGGGAAAATTAGTGATGCATTAATAAACGACACGGCTCTCTACATTTCATTCTGAAATTATAATCTTTCAAACTTACGACAATGTCTTTTGTCTTATTTGGTGGGGATTAGGCATATGTGAAAGATAATTACACATGCCTAATCCCCACCAAATGAGACAAAAGACATTATTGTAAATTTCAATGATTATAAGATGAATACAGAAGCTGTGACTCAGTAATTAAGGAGTCATACTCATATTCTAGAGGTACAGAGTTCAATTCCCGTAGTAAGCGCTGCATTGTGTCCTTGAGCAAGACGCTTTACTATACTTGCTTCAGTCCACTCAGCTGTAAAATGAGTACCAGCAGTTTAACCTGCGATGGACTGGCGTCCGGTCTAGGGGGAGTTGTGTACTCTCATCCGCTTGCACCATGGAAACCGGGGATAAGCACCGGCTTTATGAGCCTAATGGCTCGGATGGATTTAGCTTAAAGATAAATACATCCTGTTGTTCCACAACGAACTATTTTTGCAGATGATTAAAATTAATATAGACAGGTAGAGATTTTGTATAAACCAAAAAGAGCCTTTAATTCTAAACAGAATAGACTTCAAATTATGTCCAAAGTTTAGTTTCTGAGTTATGGCTAACCAAAGTTTGAATAATTCTTAAGGTATGCAAAAGTTGTGATGTATGAAAGAGAAGAAAGCTCAATTTTTTTATGTATTTGATAATTCAAATATCTGTCTTTAATTTCAGTCAATGAAAATCATCAAATGGGTTTTTCCTGTTAAAATTTGACTCAGGGTAAAAATTTTTCACATATCAAACTGCTCCCATTCAAATAACGTTGAGGATTGATAAACGAGTTAACATAAAGAAATTTGTATGGTGTTTCTTGTGATGTCAGTCAGAAAATTTGAATAAAATTGATCATATCAAGGTCTTAAAATCCAAAATGCTGTAAAATGGTCAAAATTAACTGATTATGAAGATACATTTTGCTATTTTCATGGTTTATTTTGGAAGAAATGTTTTTCAGGGCTTATGGCATATTTTCTTACAATTAAGCTCAAGGTGTTGCTACTTGTCCAAAGATCTTTGAAATACAATGAATTTCAATGAAGATAGAGCTCTCTGTCAGTAATATTCACAAATGCCAAATTTATAAAGAGGATGATGATTAATCCAGACAGTCACCGGAAAATACAATCATTTTCTACTCATATCATGATGCCCTACAAATGCTAAGTTCGAAATGAATTGATGAAAGCATACCTTCAAGTCATCTAATTCTAGAAAAATTCCCTCTCGTACTTTTTAGAAATGGTTTTAAATGTTTCCTTGGCCTCATTGGCTCGTTGAATGATCTTGTCATCAATGTCCGTAACACCCATTACCTGAACGACATTGACTTGGAAAAATTTCTCTAAGATTCTCCGTATGATGTCGAATCTGACATATGAGCTGAAATGGAAAACAAAGAATAGCACACGGAGTCATTTCCTAAACTGGCAAGTTTCATATCCCTGCTGTAAATTTCAGTTTATTTCAGTTAGGAAACTAGAATTTTAGCACTCTGTAAAGCACACACCTCTGCCCGCTTGATAATTCTAACATGCCTACAATTTTTTTGGAAGTTCACCCCAATCGCCAATACCATCTATGTCAGTTATTCTAGACCCACTATAATTTACCACCAAATCTCTTCCTCACTTTAAAGTTCAACATTTGTATAGCGCCCTAAAATACAACAATGTACAACAAAGGCGCTTTACAGTAAGAAACAGTTAAGACAAATTTGGATATGATCTACAAAACATGTGGGCTTTAAGTTTTCTCTTGAACAGAGATAAATTAGTGATCAGTCTCAATTCAACAGGGAGACTATTCCAAACCTTCGGCCCCAAATGTTGAAAAGCCCCATTTCTTGCCAACGAGTTTGAGCAATGGCTTGTTCTTAGTTGGTATGAAGCTGAAGAGCTCAGACAGTATCCACTCTTTCTTGTCAGTAAAGACTGAAGATATGATGGGGCTTCACCATGTATACAATGAAATACAAGTAATGCAAATTTAAACTCTATTCTCTCTGGTACATTCAACCAGTGTAGTTCTTGTATATGAATGAAAATGTGATCAAATTTCTGGAGGTTAAATAAAATGTGACAAGCCATGTTTTGAATCAGTATTTTCCATTTCCATTATAGACACCTCAGGGTTTCATTGTTTTTATTTTTATTCATGCTAAGCAATCATTGTTTGAGTTCTTTCTGGGGAGATTCACATTCCATCCTTTTCCATTCATAGCAAATACAGATTTTCTTTTCTTTCAGAGTCCAGAAAACGAATTGCTTAGAAATCCTTTCAGGGCATGAATTCATTGTTCAGCACAGTCCACTGGAAAGTTTGAACTAGTTTAGAAGACTGACAGATCCATTCCGAAACATCCCCACCCCTCCATTTGTGCCCTTCCCCTGCTCCAGAATGTCTCAATTTTAATTCCCTCTTCCTTAAGCAGCAAACACCACACACACAAAATTTAATTCAAATCCAATCGTCAGTTCTTGAGATATCTTGATGGCAAACAGACAAAACAAAACGCAGGCGAAAAAATAACCTCCGTCCAACTTTGTTGGCGGAGTTAATTAAGCTAGTGTGAACTGCATCTGGCTTTTAGCTCTATTGAACAATTGACTGTTTCACCTAAACTAAAAAAGAAGATTTCCACAATTTTTATTAATTCTGTCAATTTTCTTCCTTAATTTGTTCTTACATTTCATATACATTCCAATCACAGATGTCAAACTATGCATATCCTTTATTGTATTAAATCTTTGAGACTGAATCTTTACTTACTGTAAAAACAAATGATGAAAGTAAGTTATTAACCAATATGGACAAGTTATTTTGACCATGTCAGCACATTAATTCCCACATACATTGATGTAGCCAGGAAGTCGACGACTCTGGGAGTTGACAACTCATACCAACACATACTTTAGGCAATGATCTTTTTTTAACTTCAAATTAAATTTAGCAACAGAACAGTGTAACTGATTGCGATTTTGACAAACCTTTCAAATATATTAAAAATATCAGCAATTTTTTCCCTCGGCAACCCCCAAGCCAAAAGGCTGGCGACAACCCCAGATGTACATTTTATTCTAATCCCAACATCTACATCCTTTGCAAATTAGCATGCTTGTATCATTGTCAGCTTTAAACTCGTCCCATACAAGTATATAAAGCAAGAAGCTTTAAATTATTTACCTTGCATGTCCAATATGAGCAGAATCATACATTGTTGCTCCACAAATGTACCTAGTCATGGTGAAGAAAAGGAAATACAAATTAAGTAGGGTTTGCTTAAAGGTATATGGACAGGTAGCAAGCACTTTGCATAAATTGATACAAATGCCCGTCATAAACACTCACCACAAACACTCTCTCACAAAATCGATCACAAAATGTGAAAAATCTGACTTAAATTTTAGGTCTCCAAACGTATGCTCATTACGTATTGTTTTTTTTGTGATGTAAGATAGGACAGTACAGCACTAAAGTCATGTGAAAGCAACAATGTGCCATACAGTAAAACTTACAACCTAACATAACATGTGGAGTTCGCCAATCATAAAAAATAATGGATTGGAACTCCAGTCGATATTTCCTCTTTATCCACAAGAAAATGTCCTAAAATAGCATATCGCTAATTAAGCGATATCCTGATGTCTGATTCAAAGAAACTGATGTTTTGAAGTAGCCTAGGTCAATGTAACAGTGACACAGTGGAAGTTATGCATTGTAGGCCTCGCTGTGTGCTTATTCTTACGTCACACACCTTCTTTTAATAGTGGAAGTCTAGCCGTTTTTTGGGCTTAAGTTTTGACTTTTTGGCGAATATCTCAGAAATTAGTGGATTTTTTTTTTAGATGTATGTTAATGAAATGTTTCAAAATACTAATTAACATATTATTAACATACTTATGGCAAAATCGCTACTTATCCATAAACCATGAAAGGAATATCATATAATCCAATTTTTCAAGTGCAATTATATTTGAAGTGCAGACATTACACTGTTGAATTCATAGGCATAGGACCAGGGGGGGGAGGGGTGGCACAGGGGGAATGTGCCCCCAATGTTGCAGTGACCTACATAGTGCCCCCCCTACTAAGTCAATTTTTTACCATTCAACTAGTGTTGCAACATATCTTTGTGCCCCCCCCCAATGAAGAACATGTTCCTACGCCTATGGTTGAATTAGGCTTAAAGCTTGCAGTATGTTTTATTTCACTAATTTGTTAGTTTGATAGTCCTCTATCATATATGCAACTCATGCAGCAATTCGGGCCCTTATTCTTTCCAGGCTGGATTATTGTAATGCTTTACTGTATGGCACCACTACCAAAAATATTCATTCTCTTCAGCTTTTGCAAAACCAAGCAGCCAGACTTATTTTCCTGAAACCTAAACATACCCATACATCACCTCTCTTACATGAGCTACATTGGCTACCTGTTTCACAACGCATTCAGTGTAAGACTGCTGTCCTCTGCTTCAAGTCCCTTCATAATGACGCCTCTTCATACCTTTCTAATCTATTAAATGTCCGCTCATCATCCTATAATCTTAGATCTCAGTCCAATTCTAGTACCATTTTATGTCAGCCCCGTCCCAGAACAAATTTAGGATCAAAAGGCTTCTCATTTACCGCCCCTAAGTGCTGGAATCCCCTATCCCAACAAATTAGACTTGCCCCCTCCCTCAGTTCATTTAAAAGGCAATTGAAAACTCATTTGTACCCCCAGCCTAGTTTTTGGTAGTTTTCTTATTTTCTATTTGCTATGTTTCTTTGTTTGTTGTAATTATTTGTGTATGTTATTTAGTCAAGCGCTTTGTCCCACATTATGTGAAAAGGCGCTATATAAATACATTTATTATTATATCAAAATGCACATAAAATTCACAAAAAACTTCTGACAAAGGTTTAGAGGTACAGAGAAATATGACTTGCTTTTAAAAAATACAACTTAAATTAAAGTTGTTATGTTTGATATCTTTATAGTAAGACATGAAGCTCAACTCTCCATAACTCAAAATCCTGAATGGATTTAATATTTGAATATTTGGTTTTTGCTGATCGAAAGCATGCACGTATGAATCCACCAAAAGAGCTATGAATTTCAAGATGGGCAAGAATATGCACGGTTAAATTTCTTACAATAAATAAACTGTTTGGGTTCATTTGATCAGTAAAACTTGAATAAATGGTAACTTGACCTCGTAAAACACCATCGGTTGCTTGGTCAGACCAGAGCATTATAGAATTACCTGTAATAGAGGTGTTCTACCAAGATGTCACTATTTTGTTTTGGAGGGAAAATCATGGCAAATTAACACGCAGATGTATTGGGAAAAGACTAAAATTTCATGATAAAAAACAAGATACGTGACATAACGTGACATATTTTGTCTGATTTAGAGGCTTTTGCCTCTCAATCCCATGGGCATGCCTAGCTTTTCATTTCTTAAGCCCCCTACTGAGAAACACATATTCATGCCCTATGAAAAATTGTGAAATTATTAACATAAAATTGAAAAAAATGTGTCAAATTGTTGGAAATTTTGGCAACATTCCCTACAAATTGAAAAAATCCCACAGAAATTGAATATTTCACAGAATGAAGAAAATTTTCCAAAAGATAAAGAAATTTCACAGAAATTTAATAAAATTTTCAGGTAATTAAAACATTTCTAAAAATTCCAACAGATTTTTAAAATTCAAAGAGAATTCCTGGAACTTCAACTTACTACTCAAATTAACAAAGCACTCACAAAAACAGGCATATACCCACCCCCAAAATATATGTCGAGCTACTACATTATTGATGTTTTAGTTATAAATACACAATAAGTGTATAGGAGCAAACAACAAAAATTCATTGAAAAACTGCCCTTCAAGATCTCAAGTTAGCGTGCTTGAAAGCATGTGTGACGTCATGTGGAATACCTCTATAGCGGCAATTCTTAATAGACGGCCCACAGGCCAAATCTGGCCCGCCAGACAATCCAATCTGGCCCACGAACAGTAGTCATATTGAAAGAAAAAAATATCATACCAATCAATCCGAAAGAGATTGATAAAAATCGCAAAATCCTCGTTCCTAGGCAGATCACTAGAGCATCGCAGCTTATCAAATATAATGTTATCTTCAGTGCTGATATAAATTGGGCAGACGCCTGACTTGTCCAGTGGCGTGGCTAAGGGGAGGCACAAAATTTTCTTCCTGTCTGCAATTTAATTTTGGATTTTCTGTGTTTGATTTTAAGCCAATTTAGGGTATCAAAAACAAGAAATCTGCAGAGCTTCTGGGGGCTTTGCCCTCTGGACCCCTACCAGCCCTTCATCCCTGGACCCAACCAGGGGCCCTTAAGCGGGCCCATGGACCCTATGCCGGTTTGTGCATGCTTCTCGTGCCACCAATATGCACCACTTTTTAGTACCCCCTCATTTTACACCTCTGAACTGCTGTACTCCCCAAATGACAATCTTTGGCGACGCCACTGGACTTATCAAAGGTAGATAAGAGAACCGCCAAAATCTGGTGTACATCCTTTTTATCACATGCACGCTCTCTGCTTGTTTGTATTTAGGGATTGTATTGAGGGGTTTTGTTTGTCATGTGATGCTACTTTTGCCATGTGATTGGCCCGCATCCTGAGGTTGTTGTGAAATGATGGCCCTTGGAAAAAAAAAAATTCAGAACCCATGCTCTACAGCAATGGCTCATCACATGAATTACAGGGAAGAGACCTATAAAAAAATTAAGCGACATGAATATTCATTTTACATTCATTTCATAACAATTAACATTGAGATGTGATTGATATACTGTATTTGACGTATTAAGCGCCCCTGCTCTAATAGGCACCTACCCAACATTTTTTGACTACATGATAACATAAAAATTTATTTGAAGATTTAAAATAAGTTTTTTTTACATTATTTGCTTATTTTGGATCTGATGCTCAAGACATTTTCATGGTGGTTATTGTGGGGCTATAGTATAGAACTAGTTTACACAATGGAATTCCAATAGAACACTGTACATGGCCTGGAGCATGGGCACTTATCAGGAAGAAATTTCAGGCCTAAAAAATGGTGCATTTCTATTTTTGTAAGCGCCCTGGGCCCCTAATATGTCGAATATAGTATTTCAGAAGTTCAGGGTGAAAATTAAGTCCAGGGTGAAAATAAAGTCTCACAAACTAAATTTCAGAACAATCAGAGTAAAATTGACACCACTCAGGATGAGGATGATTGGTGTTTTCTTAAAGGAGCAATTGACCGAAAAGTGAAGGCGTACTTTTAGGGAGTCCCCAAAAATAAAATGCTTATCTAGCAAGCAAATTATAACAATTTTCTGCTTAATATGAATATTCAAGTGACCTTTGCCCTCATGTCGTCTGTGGGCTATGGAGACATAAAGTTTATCAATCTTTTATAGATTATATATCTGTGAAATTCGTAAAAACGAGCACCCTCACTTTTCGGTCTAGTGCTCCTTTAAGTGTGACAAATTGCTATGCATGTTGGACACTGAGCTGAAGGTTTTGAACAACTGGTTTCTTGATATCAATTATCCAGACAAAACAAACAAAAGCAGGAATGATTTGTTCAGCACTTTCTAATTACACATGTGTTTTCAATAAATATCTTTGTAATGGACAATTGACATATTTTCTTGACTTGATATTGGTGCTTCCAGTAATAACCAAAAGTTATTCATGATGAACTGATAAAGCAACATTACCTCTTATATGAAAAATATTATTGTTTCCACTTTTGAAACATTTACATAATTTCTACTATAATCTTTGAATGATATAAATAATTATTCACTCTTCGTACATGTAATTACTTATCATACCACCTTACCACTTTGCGTTATTTCCATCTGGAAGCACCAGCGGTGTTAATTGTGTTACACTTTTCGAACCAGCTGGAGAGCATAAAGAATTCTGAACTTTAACACCGGTATCATAACCCTCTGGTAGATGCCATTTTGAATGCTTGGTACAAAGATGGCGGCATTGCACAAAGAACTGAAATTGGACCAGTTTGGGTAACATCCACATCATCAGTCTTTGATATGAGGATGTCAACCCTCTTCAAGGCTTTCAAGTTTGAGATGAGGAGAAGCTTGGATAATTCTGATTCTGAAAGATAGAGGTGAAATACAATAGAAAGGATTAATTTATGGGTCATGCAAATTCATCTTTTACCAAAGAAGACTTCAAGTTCAAATGAACAAAATGGTGAAGACAGTATTAGAAGAATCTTATTCCATTCAGAAGATAATTAAATGTTAAGAAAATTCAGGTATAATTTTTAAAACAAATCTTCCAGACCAAGTACCATACCGAAGCAAACAATTTTTGTAATCATTTAAAACATTATTACTACAGTACTACTATGGGAGTCACCATTTTTATTTTAAAACATGAAGGAAATGATTTCATCAGACCAGCAGGATGTTGGAATGCCTTGTATTTCTTATTACCCACCTCAAGTTTTATAGTTGTTTTTTTTTTTAAAGGGTGAATGACATTTTTGTGTAAGCATGAAATTATCAAAACATGCTGATAAAACTTTGTATCACATCATTTTGGAATAAAAACTTTAATAGCATTTATAAAGAAATACATTGTAATCCTTATGTCCCTGTTGAGAAAATTGTGTCATCATGCGCAAGATTTCAATACAGAATTGAACAAAATAACAACCTCCATGTGTCATTTCTTTTAGAAATAAGATTTTAACTTGCTGTTTTGGTAGTAGGTTTAAATCTTTATATATGTATGATTACTTCAGACTGCATGTATCACACTTCCTATTTTCTTTAAAGTTCTGTATCATTTTTTACAGAAAGAACTGGAATTAGACTAGAAGTGAAGTCAAAATTCCTCAAATTTTTCATGCATAAATTTTTCCAAAGATTTTGTGGCTTAAAGACCATTGGTTATGTCACAAACCTAATGAAACAGAATCTAGTGAGATACATGTAATTATATTTTAGCATATGAAGAAAGTTTGAAGAAATTTGAAACTTTTCTTTAACAATTGTAAAGTGAGGATAACGGCACAAAATGGCATCTTCAGACATAAATAACTTGAAATAGAAATAAGATTTTGACTTGCTGTGTTTTGTAGTTGGTTTAGATTTGAATCCTCTATCACATGAAATAAGGATTACCGGATTACCAGTATCAGACTTTTGTTTTATTCAAAGTTCTGTATCATTTATACAGAAACAACTGAAATCAGACTAGTAGTGAAGTCACATTCCTTAAAGTTTTCATGTCATTCTTTACAGTTTTCCAGGGAATTTGTGGCTTAACAAACATTGGATATGTCAGAAAAGTATAATAGTGAAACAGAATCTACTGAGATAGTTATAATTTACCATATAAACAAATTTGAAGAAAATTAGAAAGAAAAAAAAAATACATTTAATATTTGTTAAAAAATGTGGATTAATGAAACAAACTTCTATATTACACTTTCCACACAAGTCGTTTGTACACAAACGATATAGAACTCTATTAAAACTTGAGTAGCTCCTTAACGGAATAAGATATTTAAGTTGTTTCTTCTCCATTTTGTTTCTTTCATGTAAGATGAACTTCCTTGACCACTGAACTAATACTTTATCTGTCTGTGGATAGCAACAAAACTTTTCTCTTTTATTTTGCATTCAACAGAGCATAACGTTTTGCAAAAGACAACCTAATTGATAAAAACAATAAATAATTGCTTATCAATATAAAATTGGTGGTGTATTAAAACTGGAAGAAATTGAAAAAAATTCAGACTTACAAAATAAATTTCTAGAACGTCTTTTTCACTTGGAATTTGAAAAGGGTATAAGATAAAGTTTTGCCAGAAGTAGTTTTACTACAAAAAAATTGTGACAAATTATCATATTAATTGATTTTATATATTAGGAAAGAGCAGGCTTGCCCACTCATACATTTCAAATTTACATAAATATAATGTAAAGTAAGACTTAAAATAGACAAATTTACCTCAACCGTCACCCTCCCCACCCCCATCGGGTGGACTGACTTGCAGCAGACGAAAGACAACAAAATATCTGGATGTGTACTGCAAGTTGACTGCAGAAGTCCAGAAATTGATTCTCTTGTTGAATCAAATAGACAAATTCTAAGCTAAAATTGACAGTTGTCCAGTTTCTCTGGCCCTCACTGAATAAAACTGTATGGTACATGTATAAATGGTATATACTTGCAAGAAATTATCTTTGAAGCTTTTTGCATAAGGACATTTATAACGATTATAATGTATTCTTATAAAAATGATTATCCTATCATGGAATAAATATCAGTGTACAAGGTGTAGGCTCCTGTAAGGGGAAAATGGAAGATATTGCCATAAAAATTTAGTATAGTTCTTATTCCAAAATATTGTGCCACAAAGTTCTAACAGTGTGTTTTGATAATTTCATGTGTACACAATAATGTCCTTGACCCTTACAAAAGGAAATCAGCTTTTCATAAGCTAGAACATTTGGGATAGATTATAAAGAAATACAAGGCATTCCAATTAACATCCTGCAGTGCTGAGTTGATAACATCATTTTTTGCACTTTTTAAAATCAAAATGATAACTCTTATAGTACTAATTACTAGTAGTTATAAAAGTTTTTAATACTTAGGCCTACATGTACAAAAAATGTGTTAGATTGCTTCGAGGGCATTTGGTCAAAAGATTTGTTATTTTTAATTCTATCATATGAAATAAGGATTATGTTAGACTTTATGTCTACTTTAAATTGTTATATTTACTAATTTACACATTTGTGGTACAGTTGGACAAAGTTTTCATTGGAAATCCATAGATGATAAGATTTTTTTTTCTTCAATATGGCCCCACTTTGCAAGAGAAATTCCCTCACCCACAATTTGTTAATCTGTGTTTGTCTTGTTAATGTTTAATAATGTTCTTGAGGTCGGGTATCTGGGTATCAATGACGAAACAATAAAGATCACACATAGCAATCAGCTGCAAACAGGAAAACAAACCTACACCTGTGTACATTTTCAGCAAAAAATAAAGCATGATTTAGCTCTTTGAAAACATTGATTTTAACTAAATGTTTTGAAACTAATTTTTCAATGATAAGTTGTTGGAGAGTTCGAAGAAATAGAAAGCGCAAGTGCTCAAATCCTAAACTTATTTATACCACCAGAGAGTGATGGTGAAAACTGTAACTAAAATTTAGCTCATTTTCAACTTGTAATGACAAATCTTTAATTGAGCAAATGCTGAAGACTTGTTCTGTTAATTTTTTACACTTTTCAGGACAAAGTGCCCATATTTTAGATTTATTCATTTTTCTTATTGCCCAAATTTTGTGTCTGTAACTTGCCTAGTGTATGGAGTCTGATGACATGTGCGAAGTCCATTCATGCAGACCTTGAGAAATAGACCTAATCCACCAATGCAAAATGACGTCATCCAGCGGTCATTTTGTAAACAAACCAAATTTTGGTAGGCAAAGTTTAGCGCAAACAACCAACGCAGCGAGACAACAGAAAACGTAAACAAATAAACTAAATTCTCGGTGATTAATCCAAGGCAAATTTTGCATCTAAAATGCATTTTGACCCATCGAAAACCGTACATATTTCACTAAGAAGGAACTTATTTATTCTGGAAGCCTAATTTGGTGTTAATAATAGGCCTAACTTAAAAATGTTAGCGAACTTTTACCTAGAGGCTAATGTTAAAGCCGATATTCGATAATGCCGAACTTCTTGCAGTCTTATCGTTACAACTTTTACAAGTTACATGTCTAGCTTAAGTAGGCTACATTAATGGACTTCATTTTTGCTGAAAAAAGAAGCAAAAACAATTTAAAAGACCAACAAGTGTAGAAGTGTAGGCGTGGCCTACACAGTATTCAATTTGTGCATGGCATAAGATTCAACACAAACGTAATACTAACAAGTTAGGCAAGAAATCAGAATAGAACTTAGATAGGGCAGAAGTATTTAGGCCTCGAAGTTAGAAAAATATATGTCTTAATACGTTAAAAGGTTTTGGTCACTGCGTAATTTGGGTATGAAACTTTAGTGCTACAAATTACAATTCAATTCAAACTAGGCCCAGTGAATCAAAAAACAACAATGCAAATATGGTACTGCATTATTGGCCCTTCAGGGAAGTTAAAAATCTTAGCTTAATTTAACTTAAGCATTCATTTTTGCATGGTACCCACTCATTTCTTGACTACATTTAGGCCTATCTTATTAACATATGTTTATGTACATAGCCCACTGTATTATTTTTTAACTTGGGCCAAGTTAGTCAAAATAGGCCCATGATATACAAATATTGGTAATGGGTGTGTAAAGGTCAAACTTATTAGGAATAGGACCAGTAGTTTTGCCAACTACATTGGAAACAACTTTCTGCCAGGATTGAGAATTGTGGGCACATTTTATTCATAAAAACTAAAAACAAAATAGTGATTGCTTAAGTCATATATATGTGATGAAAACACTTTTTTAGTATTTCTTCCAGTGAATATAAAGAGGGATGGCAGACCTGTAAAAGTCTCAAATTTGCCATGGAAATTAAATATAGGCCTACATTTGTTTAACTTCATTAGAAAAAGTATTCACTTGACTCTTTGTAAAAGTTATTCAAGAAAATTTTGATTTTCTCATTTGATAATATTCCATGAAGATAGAGCTTTACATGCATGTAGGTACATAATAAACATATAAATAATATTAATATTTGGTTTCTTACAAAGATAATAATTTTCCTGAAAGTGTTTCACATTTTTGATGAAAATTTGGTCTTCAAGCACACACAAGTTCACCTATTTAGTGAATTACTAGTGTAGGCAAAAGAAAAGTATGCATAAATGCAATGTTCATATGTATTATTACACATTTCATACACTCTAATTTAACACACAAATAAAGAGTATGTACACTACAATATCAAGTTGCATAACAAGTATACAGCCTAATTAAAGCATTAAGAAAAATCACATTTGGATGATCATTCATGTAGTCTGAGAATACAATCTTATGGTGTGATGAACAGACCATGTCTGGTTATTTTTTTAATTCATATCACTCATCATTCAGCTGAAAGCTGGTTAAGGTGTAGTCAGAAAACATCCGACTGTAGTATACGTTATAGCCGCTACATGGCTGCTATACACAAGAATATGCAAGCATTGCCTTGCAAGTAGTGCCAATTGAGTGAGGTGTTTACCAGTTAAGGTAAGGCCTTGTTAAAATATATAATAGCAAATAGAAAATCAAACATTAGTAAAAACAAGGCAAAAAGACAAATACAGCAAAAGTAACAAACCATAAATTAAAATGTATGATCAATCTGAGACATCTAAAGAAGATGTCCACTTTCCTAGTTTTAAAGATAGTGCTGTGTGAGTATACTGTAATATGAACATACAGTACTTCATTTCAATCTTATCTCCTCATGAAGCTTGATGTTTAATGTACTTTCGGTGGTAATATGGAATTTAAAAAAAAATGAACTTGGTGAATACATCAGCAGGTATTTGCAATCATTCAAATGATCAATTTTGCATTGTGTAACAGTGCCTTCAAAACCTTTCTTCATGTAGCCTAGCATGAATATAAAACTTTATAAAAGGTACAACAATTCTTGGTATTTATATCTACAATTTATAGCTTATTTATACATTATTTTGGATGGCCTAACTTTGTTAAGAAAACCCCACAACTGAAGGTTTATGGTTCAAATTAGTACTAGGCATAGGCTTATTGGCTAAATCCCAGAGATAAATCCCTGATTAAATCCACATCTGTTAGATTTGATATAAATCACATGCATCACCAGATAAAGACATTAAATTTATTTGTAAAAAATGAACATTCATAAATATCTATGTACAGTTTGTTTGTTTTTTGTAACTGATTTTGGTCCTAATTGGATTTACAGCTTAGGCCAATTTCTTTTAATTTAAGTTTGACAAAATTTGATTAAAGTGTTGATTTGGGCCTAATACTTAGATTACAAACGCCGAAAGAGTTTTCCCAGCAATTTATAACTGATTAATCGAATCCATATTTTCATGCGTGAATGCTAATAATACTGGCCTAGCCTTGGTTAAACTAGAACATAAGTGATGTAGGGCCTGACTGAAGATCAGTCTGTCAGTGTAAAAAGCAGTGGCCGAAAGAATTCTATGTTCATTCGATATAAGGTCTAAAACTAGAATCCTTAATTACTCTAAAGGTGAGATTAATTAAAGAGATGGGTAGAAAATAAACGTAACCACCCCATTTTGAAAGATCTACAGATTGACCATTCTAAGTCTGCTTTAAATCTTGCAAACTTTCATGTTTTTGGATATAAAATTAAAAGAAATCTATAAAATCTGGCAAAAATTGGGTGAAAGGAATAAAATTTAAAACTATTTTCATGCACATAGCCTTGGATTTTTTGGGGGTGAGTGGGAGAAGGCGAGTGTGGTGAAGATATCCAGAGTCAAACACAGCCCCCTTGAGTGCAGGTACATGATGACATCTGACATCACAGCTTCACAATCCTTATAAATTTATATAATTTCTTCATAGAAAAATCAATTTCAAGTTGTCCTGCAATGCCTTTTAAAAAAATAGAGATTTAACCTCTTATCGCTAAATTTAATAATCCGTCAAGAAAGCCTGGAAATAAGTCCATTTTCATGATGAAAAAGGACTTCATTTATTGCCTGCTCCAAAAAAAAGTTGAAAGGGATTTGTGACATCCTAACAGTTTGCTACGTCATTTCAGGGACTGCTGAACGTGAACACTGCATCACACACATACTAACCATGTACAAATAGCATCTGATTGCAAAAGTTTTTCGGGCTGTTCAGATCTTAATTTGTCATCTTTAATTCAAGCTATGATAAAAATGTTTTGGAAATAAATGAAGAACATTCTCATAATAAAGATGTCATTCCTTTTGAATTTAAACTACTTTCAGACAAAAAGAAGGATCAGGCTTACAACCCTTACACGGCCCTTAAGTTACACGGTCTTACAGTACAAAGCTTGCGTAGTTGGCATGAAAATCTTACTGTTTCGCAAGTAATATTTTGATAAACAATCAAATTGAAGTGTTTGCAACAACATCTACTTTTTTTACGTCTGATGGAATATGAAGTTTATTTATCAATGCAGTTCTGTCGCTTGACGTTTAATCAACAGGCCTACGTGAACAGACTAGTTCATCCACACAATCCATTACGTTTTTGCACTTGAATTGAAAGTTTTTAAAGAAATTGTGAAAATTTTGTTAGTTTACTTTTTAACGGCTTGGCATATGGACACAATAATTACAATTCAGTTCTATTTTATCAATTTTTCTTCCTTCGATCATATTCTCCACACAATACATGTATATAAAATAAATTATACAAATTTTTAACTGATTAAGTAGCCCAGTCAGTTATGGCTTCGTCTTTTGAGCGAAAGGTTATGAGTTTGAATCTCACTGAGTCTCATTTTTTTTCTTCCTCTGTTTCTTTTATTTTAATTTGTATTACTCACAAGACAGTAAAAATTTCATGTCAGAGACGATGCGGTCAAGCTACTGTTTAAATCGAACAGAAGAGGGGTAACAATTTGGCGTGAGCTGAAAATGACAATGTACCTGGTAAGCCCCGAAAACTCGGTTCATGTCAAGTGCACAAAACACGTGCAGAACTGTCTCATTTTGCTGCCCTTTGCCATTGATAAACAACTTTTAGTTTGAAAATTTATATTACTGCATCCTCCAACTACACAACGCTGTTGCATTTTGTTTAATATTTGCTTGGAAAATGTAATATTTTAGAAGAACAAACAGAGATTCTATCGATACTGAGTTGTGAAATTTCAATGGCGGACACACATTATACGTGGCTTTGATGCATTGTTTACATACAGGCATTCCCAAAATGACATCATTGCGTATTGAGCCTTAGTCTGGTTTTTTTGACGAAAAATGCATTTTTTGTTGTTGCGATTTTCTCGCAATCAATTAGGTTTTGTGCACCAATTAACATATTTAATATAAGTTCCCACCCCCATGGCAGGACCACTTTAAAATTCTTGACAAAATTGATTATCTTCAATTAAAAGCGAAGTTAATGTAAGAAATGAACTTCAACAAACAAGTCACAAACACTCCTTGGCATGTTTAACAGTATGAAGGTCAAAATGCTGTAATATCACAATTGTCTGCAAGTGAGCAGTAAAACGAGATTCTCAGTAGGTTTTAAAAAGGAATAGGCTAACTTCTTGTGTAAATAAACTATGATCGTGATTCTTGGATAATATATTTCTTTTATTAACTATTTTCATATGAGTCCCATTTGTCTCAGGAGTGAACTTACCCTTTAAACTGTAAAACAAATGATATCTGTTGCTTTTTTCTGTTGGGTCATCTCAAAGAAAATGGAAGTTACCATCAATGCTTTTGCTACATCCTGTTACCAGGTTAACATATCATGCTAAGCATGAGGACAGATCATATCACAAATGAGGCAATTGGCCTCGATCGATTTTAGGCACACTAAAATTCACATATTTACCAATAATTTAGCAAACATGTTCTAACATTAAAAGAACGTATTTATAACGACACAACAGATACAAAGAAGAATATCAAATAATACGATTTACAGACAATAAGCTGTACCTTCAGACCTTCTGCAAAAGAAAGTATAAACAAAATAAATTTTTACGATCTCACACTTAAGTATGTCATTTACGTCATATGTCGTATCAATCTATAGATTTTTTGCCAAGGTCCCAAAACAACCCGAACAAACAAGATTACTTGAATACCAATACACACAGAACCGGGACATTTTCGGGTAGACAACGTCTTGTTATTATACACATCCCTCAATACGGGTTGACATTGGGATTGTCGTACGCGGTAGTTATTATACACATCCCTCAGTGGGGGCAGCCATACTAACACGGCTGGCATCAGTCCAACTGTACTGTACTACGGGGAGTACCACTAGACGACGTCTACACGAATAAAAAATGAAAGCAGCCGAACGAACAAAGATTTGTTTCCACATTTAGATTGCAATAGCCTCAAGCAAAAGACTCAGCAAAGTTCAATGGCATTGGCAAGTTGGAGCTTTGTTTACTTGCAAAAGAAATTTTTGATTCAAAACACAACGGTGTGGATTACTCTCCCCACTACTATTCTGCATAGAAATTGTTGACTAAATCTAACAGTTTTGTGCACAAATAATGATCAAATTGGTCAAAAAACCCATTTTATATTGATTTACAGAAAAAAATAGGTCTAGTGCACAATATTCGTAGTTTGAGTACGTACAGTTTTCCCACACTGCACTGTGCCTAGGCCTACCAATTTGCCTGCGCTGTGTTAAGTTCCCAGATGGTAGGCCTAGACCTAAACAACTTTTGTATAGGCCTAGGCCTACTTCTGACTTAAATAATACGCCACAGTCAAGACTACTCATTTCTATTCCACAAATAAATTTAGAAACATGGTCATCTTGACAGTAGTGCGGACAAAATTGCCATAGGCGTGGATGCCTTGCGAATAGCGTGACAAAAATATTATAGATACGGTCGCCGTGCGAATAGCTGCAATTTTGGTCCCAAAGATGCACGGAGTTTTTGCAATCTAAAAATATACTTTTTTTATCAAAAAGATGAAATTTAGATAGCATGAATCACTAATGTCGTCCCAATCTAATAAAATTTAATGCGGAAAATTACAATTAGCAACAAATCTTAAGGTTTCCCAGCGTAACATTCCACCAGACGACTTCACACGTAGAAGTAGCACGGAACTAATAAGGTTTCATTCAGCCATTTAAAAATAAGAAAAAAAAAAGGAAAAGAGAAAAGGCTAATAAAAATATTTTGAAGAGGTCC
The DNA here is from genome assembly GCA_020152595.1 of Chiridota heheva. Lineage (NCBI taxonomy): Eukaryota > Metazoa > Echinodermata > Holothuroidea > Apodida > Chiridotidae > Chiridota > Chiridota heheva. The sequence goes on along the minus strand of JAIGNY010000807.1, from coordinate 2,046,523 downwards.
CATTTTATAGGGAAAAAAACTGAGAAATTGAAAATTTCAGGAATGGTAGAAAAAGGATAGGACTTTACTATGCACACCCAAAGGAATCTCTCATTAAACTAGGCTGCGTATTATTGGTTTGGCCACGCTTGAGTTGAGAAGAGTACGTGACGATAGTTTCAGGTTTTTAAATTCTTATCTGGTAGTGATACTTTGACTTTTTGTTATTTTTGCATGTTTTAGCTAATCCTCATGTGACACGTGGTAGCAGTTAGAAGTTGAGCAAAGAGTTCTCACGGATAGATATTCGGCGTTTTAGCTTTTGCAAAAATTTGTAATGAGTGGAATGGTTTGCCTGAGTGGGTAGTTAGCTTTAATTCTGTTCACGATTTCAAAGTCAACATTGATAAGTTCTTTACTAACTCTAGGCGTCTTTGAATTTTATTTATACATTTATTTATTATTATTTCTTTTTATTATTATTTTTTTTTCCAGTGGTGGTGTTAGTTTGGGCTTTCTATGGGGTGACTAAACTTTCTTAGCCCGTAATCTTGTTATGTTATCTTATCTTAAACTTGACGAGATTCGTTTCAGGCCAAATTTCATAGGGAACTATTTTACCATGGACCCACACCAAAATTTGATTGATTTGGTGAGGGTGTATAACACCGCTTTACTTCAGACAAAAAACAGGGCCAAAACCTCTGGTGACCCCTATTAAAAGTACCCTCATCCAAGAGATATTAGATGGCACTTTTTGGAAAATATCACAAAAGATCCCAAATCTATAACTTTCTAGTATAAAAAGGACCCTGAATTTGACTCTTTCATCATAGGAGAAAATAATTAGTTCCGTGCAACCTACAAATAAAAAATACTCTGCCGTTGACAGGTTGATCAGCTGTTCCTGCGATTACGTCATGGCTATGTTCGTGATTACGTCATGCCTATTATTCTCAAAATAACTTGCAACACAATCACACAGCATCAAAATAATTAGCCTGCTTGTTTATATACTCATACTATAGTACCTTGTAAAGGTAAGTAGGCTTTTAAAAGCTTTTGTCAAATTATGTCCAGAATAGAAATGCTTTTGTTTACAATTTTACGTTAGACCAAGTCTTGTAAAGTTGTAACTTTAAGTTTAGGTCTTAAGTTGCATTTTGAGAAAAGGCGTTTAATTAGCCTAACGTTAGTAACTGTGTTAGGCCCAGCTTAGGTGTACCAAATCGGCGTAAACGTATTAGACGAAGTTAATTTATGTTTGGTGAAAAATTGATTGTGCTTAGCTTTGGTGCGATAGTACTTTTAGTAGTTTCTTCGTCCCAAGCGTGGCAGATGTCATTCAATATTGATAAATGCACAGTTATTCATGTTGGTTGGAGCAATTTGGCTTTTGATTAGGCTACCTCATGATGGGCAACACGATGTTGATCAAGAAAGGGATCCAACGTTAGGTGTTGTCATTACTAGCAATCTGAAGCCTTCTAAACTGTGCTTTAGCAGCTTCAAGGGCAAATAGAATGCTTGGTTTGATTAGAAGAAATTTTTGTTTTCTTGTAACTGGTAGAGAGGTTGTTCTTTAGTAGGCTATAACAGTTAGTCAGACCTCCCTCACCTTGAGTATGCTATTCAGGCTTAGAGTCCCTTTTATTAAAAAGATAAGTTCATTTTGGAGCAGGTTCAGTGAAAACCTACTAGACTTAATTCAGAAGTAAGGAATCTCTCTTTGAAAGTCAACATTGATTAGTTCTTTACTAACTCTGAGCTTCTTTGATTTTTTTGTTGTTGTTGTGGTGGTTGTGGTGTTAGTTTGGGCTTTTATGGGGTGACTTAGCCTTCTTAGCCTGTAATCTTTTATGTTATGCTATGAATCTAGGTTGCAAATTCTTGGTTTGACCACGCTTGAGTTAAGAATTGGCGTTCATGTCCTCTTGAAGGATTTTTGCTGACTTAACCGATTCAGATTCAGAATACGATGCGATATGATTCAGGTTTTGAAATTCCTATCTTGTAGTGATGCTTTGACTTTCTGTTACTTCTTGCATGTTTCAGCTAATAGTCATGTGACACATAGTAACAATTTGAACTTGACCAAAGAGTTCTCATGGCTAGATATTCAGCGTTTTAGATTTTCGCAAAGAGTTGTTAATGAGTGAAATGGTGTAATGCTGTGCCCGAGCTCCGATTCTGTTCACAATTTCAAAAATAACATTGATAAGTTCTTATTTTGGGCGTCTTTGACTTTTTTTTTTTGTGGTGGTGGTGGTAGTTTAGTTAAGGCTTTTTATGGGGTAACTCATCCTTCTTAGCCTGTCATCTTATTATGTTATATGCCTATGAACAAACTGTTTGCATGATAAAACTAAAATTGAGCTCATTTTCAACTTGTAAAGGCAAATCTTTAATGTGAGTAAATGCTAGCCTAAGCTTCAGTGCTTGTGAAGTTGTTCAGTTAATTTGGTTAACAACTTTCAGGTTTATTTGATTTTGTACGATCAGATTTTGCATGTGCATTAGGGCCTAACCCTTTGACCAAGTCTGTGCTGATGTAAAAAGTCCATGATGACATTATGCCAACCTTGAGAATGGAGCCTAGGCCTACATGTAACATACTTTTCTTCAAAAAATTGTGGTTCTGGTAGAATATTGAAAGTCCTTAGATTTGCTAAATGCTGATGTAGTTCGGGATTTATGCACTTGTTAATTGTGTGACTCTCCTCTACACCCCAGACAAGGTGAGTCATTGCACGAATCTGGGTGGACAAAACATTTGCATTGACGCATTCCTCAGTCACTTAGGTGACTGACATTTTTTGTAATATGGCTTTCCCCAAATCAATCACCTCTGTACAAAGTTAATGGGTCTGAAGTAAATTGACCCACCCCAGAGTCACTTTGGTGACTGACAATTTGGTACAATGATGCACATGTGAGTCACTATTTCATATATCAATGACTCACTTTGACTGACATTGCGGGGAGTAGTAGGGGTAAGTCATACAGTACAACTGACAAGTGCATTAATATGAAGGTAATTTTTGTTAAAATTTCATTTCATTACTCAAATGTTAATACAAGTAAAAAGAACATAAGGTTTGATTTTGATTTTAATTTGATGAAATTATGCAGTAATTTTCAGTAAGGTACCAAAACCAATAACTTTTCTGAGTATGCTCTATACTGTAGTATAGGCTGTATATAATAGGCTGTATATAATGTCCTAGCAGTCCCTTCAGTCTTAGTATTTTCAGATTTATTGTATACTTTTATGGTAGTTCAGGTGAAATTTCATAACAACATATTTCATTTAATTTATTTTGCCAAACAGCTCAACATCTTTGCGTAATTCTTTTAATTTCTTTCTTCAATCTTGGTCACTGAAAATGGTAGGAAAGTTTATTCTTGCTAGAAATTCATTGAGGGCATGGCAATTAAAGACTAAAAACTTACTTTTTTGCATAAATTCACCTGCACCACTTCAAAAATTATGATAGACATTTCAAAAACAAAAGATACAAAAGAAAATACCAAGGTCACCCTGTAATACATTACAAAATTTGCATATAATTTACAAATTGATGCCTGAGATTTGAAAATGCTGAAAATAGTAATTTTTAACCGGATTTTACGAAATGTTTTGCTACATGTATTACCTGTATGATGGTTTTTAATAGAATTTAAAAGCAAAATAGGTAATGTTGCTTCTTCATGTCCCTATAAAGTACCTTTAGCAAACAAGAGAGAACTCTATGGAACACCAAAATGGCTTAAAAATTGTAAAAGCTGAAGATCCAAAAATTCAGTTGATGAAAGAAAAGAAATTCTTATGTTAAAATCGCCTCAGATAAGCATTTGGGTTGCCATTTAAATTTACATATTTCTAAGCAGATATAGAAGTTAAGAAATTCAGGCAAAATATTGGATATTTGAGTCAAAAAGCTCTGGAAAGGTTATATACATAGGCGTATGGGTCGAGGCCCATCATTGGGGCAGCATGTAGGCAATTTTCAGGGAAATTTTTGACATTTTTTTGATAGATAGATAAATGTACAAAAGAAGTTAAATTAATTAATCAGAAACAAGAGACTTGAAAATTTAGATTTTAACTTCACGTTTTTGATTTACTTTTTAAAATAGTTTAAACAAAATTCATGTTGGACAGATGTGTCCGTGTCTATCATTACCGACAAGTTGTACTTCATGATATATGCATGGCGGGAAATTGGGAATACTAAATTGTTTCAAAAGTTTGTTGCTGACAACATTGACTATTTCATTAATATGCACAAAATATCTATTAAGGAAGTAACACCAGGGGCGGAACCAGGATAAAATGTCAGGGAGGGGTGGGTGGCCAAACCAAACCAGGGATGATGTGATAAAGTGTTTTATGAGCAGTTTGTTCATCATTTGAATATATCTGCATATTGGGACAAGGGTGCAGAGTCTTCTGGTCATAGGAAGTGAGGAGGAGGGGGAAAGGTATGCCCTGAAAGGATTTCACATTTCCTATTGCATACTTTCTTTGATTGGGAAAATTGTTAACATAATATTGAACGAAAATGTGGTAAAATCATTAAGAATTTTGGTCAAATTTGGCAAACTTACAGAAAATTGCCTTAAAATAATAAAGGACATGTTCTGAAACTATAATTTCAGGAAAATTCTTTAAAAGACATTTCTCAAATATTAAAGGAAATTTCCTGAAAATTGAAGAACATTTATCAAAAAACCGAAAATTGCATGAGAATAAAGGAAATTTCTCAAAAAAATTTTTTTTCCAAAATTGCTCCAAAATGAAGTAAATGTTTTGAAAATGCGAAAATATTTCCAATAAATTAAAGAAAAGTTGCTGAAAATTGAAGAAAAATTGCCCCAAAATGAAGAAAATTTTCCAAAAATTGATGAGAATGAAGGAAATTTTGTATAGATTGTAAGAGATTTCCTGAAAATTGATCAAATATTTCTTGAAATGAAGGAAATTTCCCAAAAATTGAACAAAAGCTGCCAAAGATCAAAGAAAAATTGCCCCAAAGTGAAGAAAATTTTTCTAAAAATTGAAGAGATTTACCAAACATTGATTGAAATTTCTCAAAAATATATGTAAATAGTAGCTAAAATTACTGCATTGTAAAAAGTGAAATATGATTAGAAAAATCTCATGCCATGGCCCCCGCCAACACCCCCACCCTTACTCCGGTCTGAATCCACCCTGAATAACGCAACAGAATCACAAAACTTGAAAGGATTAGTTTAGGGGTCAAGCAAGTCCATCTTATATGAAAGAGCACGTCAAAAGAAACAAAATAGGGAAGCTAGTATTCAAAAATCTTATTTCATTAAGGAGATATCTTAAAGTTTGATATTATTTGTGTAGAAACGACTGAAATCAGACTAGTTGTGATGTCATAGCCTCAGATCCCTTAAAGTCTTTATGTATATCATATTTTGTCCTGTGATTTTGTGGCTTAAAAACTGAGATATGTCAAAAAAGTAGTAAAACTGAATCTAGGAAAGGTATTTATAATATACCACCTGAAGAAAGTTTCAGGAAAAATAATTTAAATTGTGAACAATTTAAATGAAGTTTCTTTTAAATACATTAACAATTGTTAAGAATGTGAAGATGAAGATGCCAACTTTCCATAATAGACTTACTAAACCCGTCCTTTTTACACAGATAAGACAGAGCTTTAAACTTTAATATCTTCTTAAAAGATTTTTAAATGCTTTTTTGGTTCCGATGCTACTGTAATAGCATAAGAACCTATGCATCATACTGGTGTGGGTGTGTGTATGTATGTATGTATTTGTGTCTGTGACAGCAAGCTTGTAAGCATGATATCTTAAGAACAATACACTGGATTCATGTCATATTCCAGAAAATACTGTTACCCCCCTCCGCTCCCCTTATTTTGAGGAAGTGAAATTCCAGGGGGTTTAAGAGCAATGTAGGGGAAAATCAAAATTGGAATTCCAGGAATTCCAAAGGTATCAGATATTAAATTTCTGGGCTAGAAAGTAGTCCTCAACTGGTGTTTATGGATATCTTTTGGAATACTCAATACCATTTCCATGCGTATTTTAAGTGCTTTCAGAAAATAATCATTTTCTTTCATAAATGTGCAATCTTTTTATGCCATAGATTAATACTGTACATCTGGAGTGTTGCTTCAACTTGTAATCTGAAAATTATGGCGGAAGCCATTAGGAGCAGCAGTTCAGCCTCTTCAAGAACAGATGAACGGAATGGTGAACAACTTGGAGAGGATATGTACCAGGCTGTAAAGAGAAATCATGACAAAGTTTATGCGGATGTTCGTATGGCACTTAGCATGGATGAGAAAGGTTTCACAACCAAAGCAATTGAGTTTTACCAGAGAGCATTAAAAGCCATTGCAAGGTCTCTGGAGATTCAGTGTAGTGGACCTAATTGTGTTGGTTTGTATAGCTTATTATATTGCTCATAAATGTATTATAATTACAAGATATTTATGTTGTGGACAGCGTACAATTATCTTCTTCTTCTTCCAATTAAGTGCAGCTTCAAATACTGAAAAACAAACACAGTAATGTCATTTCATTTCATACCCCCACTGATACTAAAGACAACCTGCACTACCTTACCCCACGGTAACCCTAAACACTGCCCATGAGTGAACGTGGATATTTTGGCACTACCTTACCCCACGGTAACCCTAAACACTGCCCATGAGTGAACGTGGATATTTTGACCGGGACGGAAGTGGATGAACACCAGATTTTCATAGTGCTCTTTTTGAGAAGTGATCAGAGAACCAGGCAAGGGGTGGGGAACCCTGCCATCGGGACTGCCAATTAACGTCTTCATCCTATGGATGGTGAACGTCACCCAACCAGTGTCCATTTGTGACAAAGGTCAGTGGAGGAGAAGGTGTGAATGATGCAGAGGACGTACCTCTGAGCTTGATGTCAGAGTATCATTCTGCATATCTGTGGAAAAACCACGGATTTAAATTGCTGTTGAACTCGAACCTAGGACCTTCAGCATCTCAGTTGTAGGCTCAACTGACTGAGTTCAATGTCTCCCTATGTAGTGAAGTCAGAGAAAGATTGCACTTAGCTATTGAAGAAAGACACAGGATTATAAATACAAACGTGTGACATCCAAAACATCATGCCTAGAAAGTTGTTAAGGTTATGGGAAGTTGCCCCAGTCAATTGAGCAAGGAACCATTGAATTTACTAAATCACTCAATATCAAATCATCCTCCAGATTCAGATTGATAGTCCGATTGATACTTTGACCTTGACATGAACCAAAGTCAATCACAATTGGAATAAATTATGGAATTTCCCACAGATCTGAATAAAGGTGTCAAACATTTTCCCGTAAAAAAATTGTGAAAGAAATATTATTAATGTAGTAATCTTTAATATTTATCTTTATGTGCTAACACTTTGCCACACATATCCCTCTTTACCACATACAGTAATATTTCCTCTTTACCACATAATATTCCCTCTTTACCACATACAGTAATATTCCCTATTTACCACATAATATTCCCTCTTTACCACATAATAATCCCTCTTTACCTCATAATATTTCCTCTTTCACAATTTAATGTACTATTCAGTGCACATTTACATGGGGGAATGTTCTTAAATCAATGAACCCTAAACATTGTGGCCGAAACCTTCACTTTTTAATTTTTTATTTTGTACTCAAGAATTAAAAATATATATATTTATGTTAATATTTCTTCCTGCGAGTACCTGTTTTATCCGTGGTTATAACCAATGGAACCGTAGCTGGTTATAACCACCGGAATCGTAGCTGCTTATAACCACCCAAACCATAGCTGGTTATATCCACCGGAACCGTAGCTGGTTATAACCACTGGAACCGTAGCTGGATATAACCACCGGAACTGTAGCTGGTTTTAATCACCGGAACCGTAGCTAGTTATAATCACCGGAATCATAGTTGGTTATAACCACCGGAATCGTAGCTGGTTATAACCACCGGAACCGTAGCTGGTTATAACCACCGGAACCGTAGCTGGTTTTAACCACCGGAACCGTAGCTGGTTATAACCACCGGAACCGTAGCTGATTATAACCACCGGAACTGTAGCTGGTTTTAACCACCCGTAACACGTGTAGCTGGTTATAACCACGGAACCGTTATAATCACCGAATCTGGTTATAACCACTGGAACCGTAGCTGGTTATAACCACCGAAACCGTAGCTGGTTTTAACCACCGGAACCGTAGCTGGTTATAACCACCGGAACCGTAGCTGATTATAACCACCGGAACCGTGGCTGATTATAACCACCGGAACCGTAGCTTTTGTTCTAGTCTGAAGTCAGTTTTTAAACAAATATGCATTCTTTTTTTTTTTCTTAAGTAAGAGCTTCCTAGTAAAATGTTCATTACTTTATTTGTATCACAGGAGACAAATGGGAGATGGCCAGAAAAATACAACAAAAGATGAGGAAAACTGCTCTTCAGATCAAATCAAGACTGGAAGCCTTGGAAAAAGACTTTTCCTCTCAGCAACAGTCTGTTACATGTGACCCTGTTTCATCCAATCAGAATGCTCCATCACCATCAGTGAGTGCATCTATCAGTAACACTCGTAAGCAAGAAAGTGAAAGAACTTCTACGACAAATGGGCGTAATTCTGTTTCGAATAGGTCGGCTCAAAATTCCAATACATCTTCTGGAGCTGCTTCTTGTAGCAGAACCGGTTGGTCTCTGGAGGAGAGGGAACAGATTGATATGAACTTAAGATTAGATGAAGAAATTGCTTCTTTAGAGCCGCCATCATATCAACAAGCGGTAGAAGATGCGTACGAAGTATTCAACATATCGGAAGGTGTTCAGATATATTTTATCAGCTCTAAAGGTCACGTCAGCACTCCCAGTTCCCCGTCTTCGTTAAAAATTTACAAATTCTTTGATCATAGAAGGGGGAGAGAGTCAGGGCAGCCTCCTGCCTTCTTGCAAGTCGCTGATTGGTTGTATCCGCTCATGCCTGGACGATCACCTGCTCTACGAAGCGCCGATGGTGTCTACTTATTTCCAGATTATGAATCAACCGATCAGGGCGCTTGTGTTGGTCTTATAATGCCTCCAGATTTGAACAAGTGAGTCCTCTTGTCTCGTTAGTACTGATTGTGGATTTATTTTTGATATGCAAAAAGTTTTGATTTACATCTAAGAAGGACTTGATTTTATTCTTAAATTTCAGTCGTTCAAAAGGATGTAAAATAAATGCTCTGTCATGCATCACAAATCTGCATCTTTAGACCTGAAATTCCCAACTGTGATTTTGATGGAAAATCTTGCTTTAAAATAGATTTTACAACAATTTTTATACTCACTCATACATGTAGCTTCTACATGTCCATCAACCTTTAATCTGCAGCATCCTTCTGAATGAATGTATAATTAAAGCAACACTAGTTTAAAGTGTGATGGCATATTTACAGGAATTCATGGAAAGAATTTTTTTTTGGGGGGGGATAAAAAAGCAAACAATAAAATATGTTTTGATTTCTTGTGTAAGCAACAGTATATGTGGTAAAAGGTTAAGGTTTTGGCCACAATGTTTCAGGTTCATTGCTCTAAGAACATCCTGCAACGTAATTGTGCAGTAAATAGTACATTTGATTGGGAAAGAGGGAATGTGTTAGTATATAAATCTGTTTTTACTACATTAATAGTATTTCTGTCACGATTTTTCATGGGAAGAATTTTGACACCTTTATTCAGAAACTTGGGAAATTTCATAATTAAAGGATTAGTTCAGGGGTCAAGCAAATTCATCTGATATGAAAGAGGACTTTAAAAGAAAAAATGATGAAAAAACTACTTCAATATCTTATTCCATAAAAGAGATAATTCAAATTTAAAGCTCTGTCTTAACTATGTAGAAATGACAGATGTAATAAGTCTATTATAAACGGTTGGTGCACTCATCCTCACATTCTTTACAAATGTTAATGTATTTTAAAGAAAATAAAAATTGAGGACTTTAAAAGAAACAAAATAGTGAAGAAAGCATTTACAGATCTTATTCCATTAAAGGTTTAGTTCAGTGGTCAAGCATAGTCCATCTGAGATGAAAGAGGACTTCCAAAGAAACAAAATAGTGAAGAAAGCATTCACAGATCTTATTCTGTTAAGGAGATATTTCTACACAGATAAGACATAGCGTTAAACTTGAATATCTCCTTAATGGGATAAGATTTTTGAATGCTTTATTTACCATTGTATTTTCTTTGAAGTCCTCTTTCATATATGATGGACAAGCTTGACCACTGAAATAATCCTTTAATTCATTCTTCAATGTCACCTATATTGAAAATGAGACCTCTGATATTTCAAAATTCCCATTAATTAGTGAAACAAATGCCCTCACTTTCCGACCAGGAACTCTTTTTAAGTGAAAACTTGTTGGAAATTGTCTTTCATACGTTTTTGTCAAAATCAACTTTTCTTTTCTTCCCTTTGTAAGCTCAAAGTTAATAGAATTTCAGACAGTCATCGATGACTTAACGGCATTACAAACACAGTCAGTTTTGAGAGATCCTGATGCGCAGCTCCCTCAGTATGAGGAAGGTATGGAAGTTGAGGGCCAAAGTGAGCAGCAAGAGGTAGGGGTCAGCACAAAGATAGCCAAAGGAATTGAAGTAGGTAAGTGATGGTATGAACTAATGGTAATGAAGAATATGTTATATTAGGATAAATAATGCTGGGGTCAACACAAAGATAGCCAAGGGAATTGAAGTTGGTAAGTGATGGTATGAACTAATGGTAATGAAGAATATGTTATATTAGGATAGATAATGCTGGGGTCAGCACAAAGATAGCCAAGGGAATTGGTAAGTGAAGTGGGTATGTTATATTAGGATGATGGTATGAACTAATGGTAATGAAGAATATGTTATATTAGGATAAATAATGCTGGGGTCAACAAAAAGATAGCCAAGGGAATTGAAGTTAAGTGATGGTATAGTGGGAAGAATATGTTATATTAGGATAAATAATGCTGGGGTCAACACAAAGATAGGTAAATGATGGTATGAACTAATGGTAATGAAGAATATGTTATATTAGGATAAATAATGCTAATGGGGTCAGCACAAAGATAGCCAAAGGAATTGAAGTGGGTAAATGATGGTATGAAATAATATTAATGAAGAATATGGAATTGGATAGATAATGGTAACACAAAGATGATAAGGGTATGAAATAATGGTAATGAAGAATATGTTATATTAGGATAAATAATGCTATGTTATATTAGGGATCAACACAAAGATAGCCAAGGGAATTGAAGTGGGTAAGTGATGGTATGAACTAATGGTAATGAAGATTATGTTATATTAGGATAAATAATGCTGGGGTCAACACAAAGATAGCCAAAGGAATTGAAGTTGGTATGAACTATTGGTAATGAAGAATATGGGATATAATGAACGAATGGTAATGAAAAATATGTTTTTCACAGTATATTAGGATAGAATCAATTTGACAATGGTAATAATGATGTTGATGATGATGATGATTTTAATGACAACAATGATTTGTATGGTGTGGATGATAAAGATTACTGTAAAATTAATGGTTACTATGGTGTTGGCAATAATAATATTCATGGTATTGATGATGATAATATTGATGAAGCTGTAAATATGAATGGCAATGATGTTAATGGCAATAAAAAAGGATTGACATAACAAATGTGAGAGGTCACCTTGTCATGCATCACAAATTAACATAAAATTTGCATACAAAAGCCTGAAAGTTAAAAAGCTGTATCAGTCACTTTTCAATACACTGTGAGAATCTTTGAAATACAATCACCATATTCGACGTAATAAGGGCTTAGGACAGTTACGAAAATAGAATTTGCACCACTTTTAGGCCCAAAGTTACCTCCTAATAAGTGTAAAACATGTACAGTGTGCTATTTAGCTACATTTTGTGAACTGGTTCTACACTAACCCCACAATACTGCAATAACCACCACAAAACACTGTGAGCATCAAATGCAAAATAAGAAAACCAAAAGAAAAAACACTTGAGTATTTCATGTTTTTATATTATTCAAATGAATTATGTTGTTAGTCAGAAAAATGTTGGGTGGGCGCTTATTAGAGCAGGGGTGCTTAATATAGTACTCCTAAACAGAAAAAGGTATCATAATATTTTTTCACTAATTCATTTTCATTGTCCTCTTTCATATAAAGTGACATGACAAATTATAGGAAAACTTCTTCAAGTATTGGCCCTAAAATAAAGTTCCTCGATTCAGAAATGTTAACACAACAATAAAGCAATCCATGGAGTTCCTGATCTCATCACCTTAAGCATACAGCATAGTTGGGGAAATGTCTAACAGGGTCATTATAGCTCTGTGACTTTTGACCTTAATTACCATTCCAAAATATGGAGGAAAATGACCACAGTTCTGTGGCATTTGACAACTTGACCGCAGATTTACAGGACACAAGTTCATGTACCAAGGTATCATGGTACAACATAACATTGGTACATATCTTGCCCTTTTAGAGTTATACAAATTACTACATAATTACCCCCTAAAATTGCATAATTGACCTTTGACCCTAACCACCAAAACAACATTTGGAATTTTTTGGCATTTATCTTAACCTACTATATGACACCACCCATGCTCAGATCACTCTTACCATTCCAAAACTATTGGGGGAAATGGCTAAAAGGGGTCACTAGCTCTGTGACCTTTGACTGTAGAGATTATAGGATAAAGTTCATGTACCACAGTATCTTGATACAAACATAAGATTGGTATAGGTCTTGCACTTTCTAAATTTAAAGTGGCACAACAATGTACAAATTAGTTCATAGTTACCCCCTAAGATCACATATTTGACTTCTGACCTATGACCTATGACCCTAATCACTGAAGCAACTTCTGAAATTTTTCACATTTATCATACCCTACTGTATGACCATATTCATGCTCACATCACACTTACCATTCCATAACTATAGGGGAAAATGGTGAAAAATGGTCAATGTCTCTTTGACCATGACTTGTCCTTCCCCTTAAAAATTTGTTCCAGCAAATCATAACCACAAAATTACTGTAGCAAATAGTGAGACCACTTTATCTTAATTAAAATAACCACACAATAAGGACTTCATTCATTGCTAATATGATACTCAGCACCAACTTCCACAACAACTAAGCTTTCAGAATAAAGAAAATAAAGAGGAAAAACTGACCCGACCTAGTTATGTATCAGGTCGGGTCTGACTGTTTGAAACTTTAAGGAGCAGAACAACTAATGCATTTTGACCCCAGAATCTACGGGACACAAATTCATGTACCAAGGTATCATAGTACAACATAGGGTTGGTATAGGTCTTGAAGTTATTGAGTTTAAGATGGCAGAAAATTTTGCATAAAAAACACTTATTTGACCTTTGACTCATGACCTTTGACCTTCAATTATTTTATTTTTTCGTTAGAATCTTAAACCCTACCCACCTATGCAATTGCAAAGATACCAAGTAATTCCTTCAAAAGATACAGCCATCACCAAAAACTTGTTTTATTTGACCTGTGACTTTTGAGCCCCAACACATTGGCGACAAAAGTTTCAGGCCAGGGGTACCCGTCCACCAATTTTGGTTCATGTGTGTATTATAGTTTTTGAGTTATAAGTGACACAAAATTTATTGTTGCACACACACACATGGACAGATGCAAAAATTACAAAATTTTGTTTGCTCCAAAACCTTATGACCCCTCACCCTAATATGAGGTCATCATATGAAATTCCTGGTGGGCACCACCAGCCCATGATATCAAGGGGGTGGCCATGTAGTGTAGGAGGTACAGGCAGTTATTTGCCTATATACAGCAAAGTGACTACAATATCTCATCCCCACATATATGTATATGTGGATGATGAGCTAAAATGCCATATTTTACTACATAGAGCACTGGCATACAAAGTGGTTTCAATGTGTAGTTTTGTACATTACAGGTGCATCATGGTTAAGTTGGGGACTGGTCAGAGGTGCTGAAATTGGTGTTCAACTTATCAGCAAAGGGTCAATAAAGTTAAAGGACAATATCAGCCCAGCAGAGGACCCTAAAGAATTTGATGAGAAATATCAAACGGGTTTAGTGTATGCCAGAAAGGCTACTGGTGCTGCTGTTACTGTAAGTCATCTATGATAATTATATGTTATATTTTCCCAAATGTAAGCTAGATTAATTATCCCAGGGGTGGGAGTTGGGGGCACTTCCATATGTAAGGTATATATACATGTGCTGCCCTAGCAGTTGCCTTTTTCTTAGAATTTTTGTAGTACAGGTATCAAAAATCCAATCTCTCATACTGCTGGTCTCAAAACAATTGCATATTTTCATGCTGCAGGTATCAAAAATCACTTTTTTTTATACTCCAGGTATCAAAAATAACCTATTTTCGTATTGCAGGTATCAAATATCACTTATTTTCATACTGCAGGTATCAAAATCTTAAACTGTCATACTGCAGTTACCAAAAACATTTCTCATACTGCAGTCCTATATTGAAATTCTGGGCAGCACATACCTACTACTTTAGTATGAAAGTTTTTTTTCACACAAATGAGACAGAACTTAGTCTGATTGCAGTCGTTTCCACTCAAATGAGACAGAAATTAGTCTGATTTCAGTTGTTTCCACACAAATGAGACAGAACTTAGTCTGATTTCAGTCGTTTCCACACAAATGAGACAGAACTTAGTCTGATTTCAGTCGTTTCCACACAAATGAGACAGAACTTAGTCTGATTTCAGTCGTTTTCACACAAATGAGACGGAACTTAGTCTGATTTTAGTCGTTTCCACACAAATGAGACAGAACTTAGTCTGATTTCAGTCGTTTCCACACAAATGAGACAGAACTTAGTCTGATTTCAGTCGTTTCCACACAAATAAGACAGAACTTAGTCTGATTTTAATCGTTTCCACACAAATAACACAAATAAGACAGAACTTAGTCTGATTTCAATCGTTTCCACACAAATGAGACAGAACTTAGTCTGATTTTAGTCATTTCTACACAAATGAGACAGAACTTAGTCTGATTTCAGTCGTTTCTACACAAATGAGACAGAACTTAGTCTGATTTTAGTCGTTTCTACACAAATGAGACAGAACTTAGTCTGATTTCAGTCGTTTCTACACAAATGAGACAGAACTTAGTCTGATTTTAGTCGTTTCCACACAAATGAGACAGAATTTAGTCTGATTTCAGTCGTTTCCACACAAATGAGACAGAACTTGGTCTGATTTTAGTTGTTTCCACACAAATGAGACAGAACTTAGTCTGATTTCAGTCGTTTCCACACAAATGAGACAGAACTTAGTCGATTTCAGTTGTTTCCACACAAATGAGACAGAACTTAGTCTGATTTTAGTGTTTTCCACACAAATGAGACAGAACTTAGTCTGATTTCAGTCGTTTCTACACAAATGAGACAGAACTTAGTCTGATTTCAGTCGTTTCCACACAAATGAGACAGAACTTAGTCTGATTTTAGTCGTTTCCACACAAATGAGACAGAACTTAGTCTGATTTCAGTCGTTTCCACACAAATGAGACAGAACTTAGTCTGATTTCAGTCGTTTCCACACAAATGAGACAGAACTTAGTCTGATTTCAGTCGTTTCCACACAAATGAGACAGAACTTAGTCTGATTTCAGTCGTTTCCACACAAATGAGACAGAACTTAGTCTGATTTCAGTCGTTTCCACACAAATGAGACAGAACTTAGTCTGATTTCAGTCGTTTCCACACAAATGAGACAGAACTATAAATTTGAATAGCCAGTCGAATAATAGTTTGAATGCTTTCTTCATCATTTTGTCCTCTTTCATATAAGTTAGCCTTGCTTTGACAACCAAACTAATCCTTTAATATCATATTACAAGTTTGGAAAGTGGGCAACCAACCTTAATATCTATCTTTGAAATCATTTCCATAACAAACAAGAAAATAAAGAAAAAAGAAAAGAAAAAACATGTAACAGAGATATTAGTTTCTGAATATTAAAAAAGTGTTCCAAAATTACCAAATAAGATCATTTATTTTCCCAAAATTATTTGCTTTTGTTTTTCTGTATTGCAATCAGGCCCATAAATTTTGTATTTGACCCCAGTCCTGTAAGTTGGACTGACCATTGCAGCAAAAAAAACTGGATGAAAAGATTGATTTGTTGATTTGGAAGAAGAAAATATAAGAAGTAGAATTGTGAGATTTCTTTCTCTTCAGTATCTTGCTTTGTTCAAAACATAACAAGTTTTAAAGATGTGACAAGTACTCTGTTAGTGGGAAGAGATTTTGGACTACTTTCTTCACCATTTTGTTTCCTTTTTTTTTTTCTCTGGAGAAAATTCTTACCCACAAAGTGTAATTTTGATTATTCTCCATCTTTGTATTTTCTTGATGAAGGTTAGCAAAGCTGTGGTTGATGGACTTTGTTACATGACAACAAAGATTGGGAAAGAGGTAGCGCCCATCTTAAGAGAACAGACGGATAAGCTCATCAAGAAGGGAGGGGACGATCCAGATGGTAAATGGGGGAAACGAATCAACGGAACCGTGGAGGTTGTTGGCAGCGGTCTTGTGGGTAAATATTGTTATGCAACAGTTTTGTTAAAATAATTTTCATTGATTGTAGAGAGTAATCATAGAAGGAAAATAAAATGAAAGTAAAAAGTTTTAAATTTTCTTTTACAATGAGGATACATAAGGTCATCCTTAAAGGTCAAGTGACATGTAGCAGTTTGTACACAAAGGTGAAAGAACATTCAAATCTGAGTAAAATGCCCTTGGAATCTTTGAAAAAGCTTGTGTAGTTTTTTAGTTATGATCAATGAAAGTTTCAAGATTTTATACGTCAGGCAAATATTCAAAAAAAATTTTTTTAAATGTATTCTTTAGCTTTAAACAGGTTTATGTTTTATTTCTACTTTGCTGATTACCTGTTACCCTAGGGGTATAATCAAGTTTTAGAATACCGGATGGAATCAGATATTGACCTTTAAAATATATTTTCGAGAGGATTGATTAACAAAGGATTTACATTAACAATTGAAGACGTGTTCATCTGCCTTTGTTACAAATTGTTGCGCAATAATTTCAAAAATCAAAAATGCTGTAAAATGCTCAGTTTTTAACGGATTTTGATGTAAGTTTTTGCTGTATTAATAGCTCATTTATATTTTGAATTATTTAATCTCAAGTTGCCTCTAGATGTCATCACACCTTCAAAATGTTGTTCGTTTGTTGCAATGCAACCTGCTCTAAAATGTCAGAATCAGTAGGAATGCAGAAAGATCAAATATAAATTTTATTTGAGTAGGTAGGTTTCAGTCAGTAGGGTTACCACAGGGTTTCAGTCCCTAGGAAGGACTGAAGTTAGCAATTAGCAGAAGATGCATTTGTATCAAACATATAAAGCTCACACTGATTAATCCTCAAAAGGTTTGATACACACATTATAAAGGAATTTAGTCATAGATATCATCTGATTAGAATTAACTTCAAATATGTCCACAGTCAAAATGAAGTTTGATGTAAAAAGATCAACATTTGCAATAAACCAAAATTTGTTACAAACATTTATCTTAAAAGAAACTTGAAGAAAAAACTATTTAGGAATTAATACCTTGGATTATGATTTACTCCTTGGTGTTGAAAGTATTTTTTGTAACAAGGAAGTATAAAAGGGTGTATCTTTAGCTGTAATTGTTTTTTCTTTGTTGAAGGTTTTGGTATGGTCTATCACGGTCTGGAGAAAGGTGCAGTTGCTTTGGCAAAGAGCATTCATGGTGCTACAGTGGACGTGGTGCAACATAGGTAGTCTGTCATCCTTGTGCTTTCAATCACTTATATTTAAGGTTTTTAAATACATTACAGATTTGCGATTAATTTACTAAATGTTTAATCCCTAAAATTTACAAGCGTTTAGCGATTAATTGCAACCAATCCTCACCCCAAAAATCAGTTAAAAAGAACAATCTTTTAAGTCTTCAATGAAATTTTTGTGGAACGGGTACAGCTCCCACACAAAAAGACAATGCATTTGTGGAAAACAAATAAACCAAGAATCTTACCAAATGCAAATATCATGTCTTAAAACTACCTGTAAGGCTGATAAAACTTGCTGAAAATAAAGATCCTGGGATTAGATGGCCTTCAAACAGGTGTAGAAGTAAAACATCAGCAAGAAATGTTGCTGAGTTTTGACCTTTACACTGCTGAAGTGTCACTGCCCTGGTCTGACAGCTGCTGTTACAAAATAATTTATTTACAGACCATAACCCAGTTTAGTTTTTGAAGAGCCCCACCAATTAGTTGAATTTAGAGCTGCCCATGCTTCTAGCTTGTACAATAGGCCACCCATATAGAATGTTTGCAATAAATCCATTTTTAAAGTTTTACTAAACATTTTAAAGAGTTGTGAGCAATTGTCGGTGCCTGACATTTCAAAATGCTGTAACTGGTCAATTTGACATAACATTTAACATTTCATTTTAAGAAATTAATTCATGTGGCCAGTTTATTTTAAGCAGCGCATGTTTTATATGCCCAGCATATGTCCATCCCATTGCGTGTTTTCATCACCAACGCATGCTAGTGCATGTTTAGTAGGACCAAGTCTGTTTGTTTTACGTGTGATGTGACTAAGCTTTGTGAAGATCAGATGCGTGGAACGTGCAATGCGCATACGCTTTTCCCTGCAAAACAGGCTTTTGGTTGAATTAAAGTCACATGTTGAAATCCCTCTATATGTCCATATATTTAAACTCTTTGGCTAAGCTTCAACTTGTCTTTCAATTTACTAGCTAGTTTCATCGAGCAATCAATCAAAAGTGTTTTGAATTCTTTTCCTAGGTATGGTGGCTCTGCAGCAAAACTAACAGACAACTCCATGGCAACTGTTGGTAATGTGGGTGTGTCCGTTTACAACTTCAAGCATTTGGGGGTGAAAGCCATCGCAAAGAGGACTGCAAAGGATACTGGAAAGGCTCTCGTGGATGACTATTCAGAGAAGCCATATGAGAAGGAGGTGACAGACCTTGAGAAAAAGAAGTGATCTTTGTTTATTTAAAGTGAGGTTGTAGGTGGAAACTTTCTGGGGTTTAGGTGTCAAATTTGTACTTAATCTGCTGTAAGAGACCTCCATGGTCTAGCGGTCATAGCATTAGCCTGGCATTGGTAGAGGTCAGGTGTTTAATCCCTAATGGGCCTTCATTCACCAGTGTTTCATAACTGGTTAAGCAAACAGCCATGGATGGCCATGGGTATGTCTATACACCCGTAGCTGTTGAAAAAGGGATGTAAAATCTAACTCTAACTCTAAACCCTTATCTACCTACCTACCATTAATAATGAGGCTGTATGAAGAAACATTGTGTGGGTTTAGGAGTTTAATTTCTGCTCAATCTGCTGTTTGCTGTTTTGTCTATCTAGCAGATATGTTAGAAAGATAATTTAGCATGTCAGAGACAAAGAATTATGTTAAAATCAAGGGTTAAGATTGTCCAGATTTAAACTTCAAATTCTTTGTAACAGAAGAAAGCTTTGTAGCACATTCCAGAAAATGATATAAAAATATGTAGTACACATGGCACTGAAATTTAAAAGAGGCTTTCAGAAATGCATTAAAAACAAATTGTAATATATATCACATTTTAAAGAATACTATTTTATGTAAGTGAATATAAGAGTTATTATTATTGTGTTAGTTGTCATTGTAAAAATCTATTTTGTTTTATATAACTTATCTTGTGAATAAGAACAACGGTCCAAACTCCATCTTGCTGTTGTCAAGATATTATCCCATGGGGTCACAATGTGTGGAAATGTTCATAAATATGTGTCAAAAAGAACTGTGGCTGATGTTTTCTTGGTGTCCTTGGTATAGATGGGAGAAAACTTCTCGCCCTATTGGACAGTGTTTGTTGTCTATATGGGGCATCAAAATCTAAAATACCTCCCGACTCTGTCGGTCTCTAATCCTAATTATTATCAAATCTCTTTCTAGTAACATAATGTCAATGTGTTAATTGTGCAAGCACATCTCGCCATTTCCCACAATCTCTGGCAATTTGTTCAATGTCCTCTCCGATGCCTAAAGAAAAGGCGTTTCTCTTTATAACATAAAGCCATTTAATGTAGCTTCTACCTCTTCTTCTTCTCCCACCAACCATATCTGGGCTCCAGTGTGGCAGAATCTTTGGCAAGCTGTCACCATCCATATGGATTATATGCCCATACCAGCGGAGGCGCCTTTCCTTTCCCAAAAAAAAATTTGTGGCTGACCTGTGAAAAACAAATGTCACAGTTCCTCACACAGCGATACTATCTGACCCTTAGAATACAGTGTAAGCAGCAGCTGTCAAAGGCATCAAAGAACTTTTCATCTTTACGGGTAACTGCCCATGTCTCCGTTCCATTATAAAAATTTAAACCAAGTTCTTGACTAACTCACATACTTAGCTTAGTATTTACATCCAGAATGTGCAAATCAAATGACACTCTTTGAAGCACGTACATATTGTCCTTTTCCAATTCTAAATAGAACTTTGTCTATCTTTGTTTTCTTACATTCTTCTAAATAAGTTGTGGAATTGAACAAGACTCAAATATGAGCATTGTGGTAGACCACTGTCTATCAAAGCGAGAACGTCTTTTATGTTTGACAGTGAACCATTTGCATAATTGTTTGCACCTAGCATAAATTTTAATATTTTCTTTGCAAGATGTAAAGCTACCTGTATATTTTGGCCTTTTAATTTGGAAGTTCGTTTATGAGCGGAATAAATTGCTTCCTCTTGTAAAAATGTTGTTTTTGGCATTAGCGGTCGACTGTTGCCACTTTGGTTTGCAGGTGCTTTGTTCCCTTTTGCCTTTAAATCAGATGTTCTTTTCCTACAGACTTTCCACATATAACCTGATATTTTTATGTATAATACAACTGAACAATAGTAATTAGAGCTGTGAACGTTTAGGGATTTTAGTAAACGTGTACACGCCAAAAAAAGCGAGCGTGTATCGTGTACACGAGTTTAGTACCGTGATTTTCGGAAATACACCAAAATTGTTCCAAAATTACAAGGCGAAGTAAAAAAATCGCGCAACTAGTATGGCAAAAGTACTGACTGCATTGCCCAAATAGACGCTGAGTTTTGCTTTCCAAATCGTAAAAAGTTTACTTTTACAGTATAAATCATCATTTTTACGGAAAATATGCATGGAAATTCACTTTAGATAGAACAGATAACTTCCTTTCAATGTCATTTAAACTCAACATCGCGTAACTTGTTTGTCCTATTCGCTACGGCTTTCAAAGTTCTGTGAAAATCTTGCATATTGAGGCCTATGATAAACCTCGCCGTGAAACATTTCAAAACTACGCCACCACCAGGAAGTTCTGAAATATCAGTCCTCTTGAAAAAATGGCGCCATCTTTATGGGCATGCAGAAATTCAGCTTTGTTAAAACCTTTTTCTGTTTATTTATTATGCAATATTTTTCTTTCTTGCAAAATTTATTTGACTCATCAGGTAATATTTACATGTAAATGTACTGATTGTCACGATTCAAGTGTTTTATGGTCGATGAAACGGGCCTTGATTGCGTGGGATTTAAAGCCTTATGGCCTAACGTAAGGCCTATTGTTAGTTTCACTGTTTACTGCTGCACATTCGCGGTGCATTTTACAAGTTAGATTACTCAGATTTCAGCGAAATCAAAGTGCATAATATCCCCATTCATTGGTGATTACTGCGCATTTGTGATTCGCACATTTAAAAAAGATTATGCTAATCGGGTTTAGAGTTTGTAAAAAATCATTGATTGGAATTTTGTCAGCCGAATGTGTGTATGATTTGAATCATGAATATTGATTTTCAACGGCAAGACACTAGGCCTATCATGTATGAAAAACGATTACTCGCAATGAAGTATTTAGTAAACGTTTACAAGATTTGCGAGCGTGTAGCGAGTACACGCTAAACGGTCACAGCTCTAATAGTAATAATAATAATACTTGGTTTTTATATAGCCCTTTTCTACGCAAGTATGCATACTCCAAGCACTTTACAATGAAAACTTCAGGCTCGAAGCTGCTGCCACACACAGCGCACAAGGCTGTACAATTATTCCTTATGTTGAGCACCAAACGGGAGGGCGGCAGGTCCCATTTTTGGAGTCTTTGTTATGACTTGACCGGGAATTGAACCCACGACTTTCCGGCTAAAAAGTGGATGTTCTACCAATTGACCTAACCAGTTGTTTCTACACAAATGATACCAAACTTTAAAATGAATTATCTCCTGAACAGAATAAGATTTTTGAATGCTTTCTTCACAATTGTTTTGAAGTTCTCTTTCATGTAAGATGAACTTTGCTTGACCCCTGATTTTCCCTATAAGACTATAAACTAACAATAGCCACTATAAACTAAAAAAACTCTGATAAGTGAATCAGAAACTTCACTGCTGTTCAGAGAAATAAAAGTACACAAGACCACAAACAAAATGAAAGGAATAGAAGAAATGGAAAGCAAAAAAAAAATGGGAATTGTAATTAATTCATAAAATAGTGTTGTGTGGGATCCTGGTAGTCAATGTTACTCCTGGTAACCTAATCCTGGTAATGCACAATCACAGATATTTAGCAATAATGACAAAAGATTTTTCCTAGTCCTATAAAAACTCATCTATGGCCTTGTTGCATTGTGAAGTTCCCTGTGCTGTATCAGGGAGTTGTCATTAGAAACTCCCTGGCTGTACATACCACTTTGTTCCAGATAATTTCTGTTTGGTGGGCTGCTGTGAGACAGAGACCCTCATCTTGAACTTGCAAATTGGCGATTCTGCAGTCTGCCTTATTTTGTTGTTCTTCATATTGGAACTTCCTGGAGTTTATTTCATTTCTGAAAGGATTATTTTAGGGATCAAGCAAGCTCATCTTACATGAAAGATAAAAAAAATAGTGAAAAAAGCATTCAAAAATCTGATTCCATTCAGGAGATAATTCATTTAAAAGTTTGGCATCATTTATGTAGAAACAACTGAAATCAGACTAGTTGTATGCAGAGGAGATTTTAATAATCTTCTGAAATACTTTGCCGTGGAAAGAAACGTGTCAAGTTATGCACTCTCTGGTAAATATCATGTTAAAAAATACTTTGGCTGCTGCCTGGACTCCTTCATGGATTAGTGTAGAGTGTTTAGACTAACAGCATTGAAATTATAGCTTCCAGGTTTTCTACACTTTCACGCTCAATGGTTGCTGCAACTTCAGACAACTTGGTCTTCTTAGCGACATCCAACCTCTTTGTAGGATCCATCTTCTGCAACTTTGTACAACCACTGGTAAAATGGTTACCTTCACAAAGTAGGCATATCCTTGACTTTGTGGCGGCATCCAATGACTCTGGACCGACTGTAGTATGTACACCCCGACTGAATGCTCTCTTGTTCAGCTTGTTACTCTGACCCTTGCTGTTCTTCAAGTTAGGCTCTATTCTGCCAACACAGAATCATTGGCTTCTCTGGACGCTTTTGCAAGAAACTTGGCAATCTGGTAAAATCTGGATAGTTGCCAGTATGATCAAGGGTTTACAGGCTTCTTTCCTCCATCTTGACTGCAGAAACATTGGTAGCCTACAAAGAATCTTCACCATTAAATCCTGTGAGAGGATATCTTGCAGGTTGGACATGGCTTTAAGGGTCTCTAGACTAAGGATTACAATGGACATAATGTGCTGTAGGGCTGTGTTGCTTGATCCTAACAAGAGCTCCCACTTGTGCCGATGACATGGACAAAGCACCATCATATCACAAAGAATTGAGACATCTAAGTTGGCATCTGTTACAAGTAAGGGAAGTTTCCCCTATTTGGACACTTCTTTATCTACTCAAAGATCATCACCCTAGACACATGACGCAATAAATAACAAACTCAAAGATATATTGTGAAATAGAATATAATTTTTTAATTACCTTATTAGGACCTACTGTTTGGCCCGACATACAACAAAACTACATACATATATACAAATGATAACTACGTGCTAGAGATACACCTAATTGACCACTGAGCGTTGGTCACTATGACACCTCTTTATGTGCTTCAGATTCAGCGTAAATGCATGGTTGACTATCGCTAAGTGTGAAGCTGTGATATTGCCTCCCCAAGTTTTTTACCTATAGTTTCCACAGAAGTGACCCTATTGCTTCGTTGGCTAGTAACGCTGTCACTTTCAATTTAAACAGCTTGGTCTCCTCAAAGACAAATGAGCTCAGGTGCAGCCGTTGATCAGTCATAAAGCAGGTCCCAACACAGCAACCCTATAATAAAGTACACAAAACACATTTCAGGTTTACGCCACATAATAGATATATGAATATGCATATACCAGTTGTCGTTATGGTTACAAACTAATAACCCATACCTGACATAATAATTTTATTTATTTATTTATTTATTTCTCAACTCAAAAGAGCTTACAGAGACTGAACGTAAAACATATAACACAACAAAAGAAAGCGCAAGTTAACAAAAACTGAAAAGAGGAATTTATATATTCTTTACAAAAAGGGGGAAAAAATTGAAAATAGTCGGCAAATAAGGTTACTTAGATACCATATGACATCAGCAAACACACAATGGGTGCATGAAGCAAATGCCCGTATGATTTGACCACAGAATTTGCTAAGCCACATGGTACGTTCCTTTTTATGGATTTTGATCTTGTCCAGAAATAAGGCTTCAAAGAGGCTTTCCTTTTTCTGAAAAAGCTGGACATTCGAAAGTAGTGAACTTCATCGCTAAGCTTATTACTGTTACAGAGGTCTCGACTATCATGAAGAGTAATACCTTTAAATCTACTTGAAACAGATGGAATACAAGAATTTGAACAACAGAATTTGCATAAATTAATGTGATCATGAGTGAATAACTCATTTTTATAACAATATTTTTAAACATGCGGTATATTTGACATTGAGAGTTGTTGTTTACATCAGCAAGCCAATCTTGTTTATGTATGTCATGGTTTCTTAATTAATTTTTTTAAGGGCCACAGGCCATGGGCCAATCACGTGGCAAAACCAGCATCACATGACAAACAAAACCCATCAAAACAATCCCTGAGTGCACGCACGATAAGGATGTACGCCAGATGTTGGCGGTTCTTTTATCTGCCTTCCTTTGACACACCGAAGGTCTGCCCATTTTATAGTGGAACTACAGATAACATTTTATTTGATAAGCCACGATGTTCTAGTCTGCTGATCTGCCTTGGAAAAACCCAAAATACTGGATTTTGCGATTTTACCGATCTCATTCGGATCGATTGGGACGTACTATATATTTTTTTTCACTATGACTATTGTTCGCAGGCCAGATTAGATTGTCTGGCGGGCCAGATTTGGCCCACGGGCCACCTATTAAGAATCTCTGATGTATATCGTCAAGACGAGAACTTGGTTTTATTCAATCTCTTTATAAAGGCAAAAGGTAAACAGTATGATGTTGACAATTACAGAAGTATCCTACTTAGCTGTCTTTGCAAGCTACTGTATTCACCTCTATTCTCAATTGTCGTTTAATAAGTTATGTAAACAACAATGGGCGCATAGGTGATGAGCAAGCTGGTTTCCGTAGTAATCATTCAACATTGGTTCATATTTCTATTCACATTCTGTTATTTTCAGTATCTAAAACATTATAGAAAACAAACTTAAGTCAGATTGGATTATGTTTGACAGACATGAACCTATCAAATATGTCCACACAAAAGTCATCAGTGTCAGAAAACAGTTTTGGAGATACAATAGTATAGTCGATTATTACGTGAAATGTCCAACCTGTTATGTATCCTCGATTTCTTAACAGTAAATCAAAACATAATAAAGATAACTGAGACACAAGATAGATGTTAACGCTCAGGCTTTCAAACAAGAAAGAGACCTGTGATATATATTTTCCTCATTATATGTGATTCAATTAACGTGGGGTGGTACCCAAGTAATATAAATGGTCATATACATGCAATGACATACATCGATATATCACACCCTTCCCCCTAAATAAAATGTGAATGCTATTTCTTAAATACCTCATAACAAAGTTCTGAAATACCTCATAGCAAAGTTCTGAAATGGTAAATGAGTTGAAACGGCTTCTATTTTCAAAATGGATTTCTATTGTCAAAATGGACTGGAATAAAGCCTTCCCATTACCATTATATATTTTTTTAGGTACTTAATACACTCTGTACCAGAATAGCAAACAAAAAGTTAGTTAGATATTCTGGTACAGAGTTTATTAAGTACCAAAAGAGTATAATGGTAATGTGAAGGCTTCATTACACTCCATTTTGACAATAGAAGCTGTTTTGAGATGATAGTGCAGTTAACAGAGGTAAAGAAAGTACAACGACATGTGATTTACTCTGATCTCCTTAATCAGGCTCATTAAAGTTTCGGTAAGTCACGTAGTACTGACAGTAATGGAAAAATACAAAATACCTGAAAGATACAAATATCATAAACATTCGATTAGAACAATACTGGTCTAAGAAAGACTAATAATATTATCCACTTTACTCTATACTTGTGATGTAAACATACATAACAACAAGAACAGCTAGTAATGCTCATAACGAATATTTCACTTTCACAACCGACTACACTGGATCAGGATGACATGTCAAGAACCCCTTTAAAGTGAATACAATTAACACATAAAGTTACTATGGCAACAGCATAATTGAGTGTGGAGTTAACCCCCAGAATAATACTTATTCCACTTTGAATAATTATGCAACAACAGCTTCTTATCTTCTGAATTACTTGCATAAAGAAATACAGTCAGCAGGAAAATAGTCTTATAACATGTTACGACTTTTCTTACAGTACCACTCAAGACCTTAAAATACATAAATACTTGCTAATTTGGCACATACTTTTTTCAGCTCATTCCATTATGGTTGCTAGGTTGGGAATGAATCATCTGTGGTAGCTAATTACACCACACAGACTGTAGAGCTCTTGAACCTGGGAGGTTCAGGAGCTTTCAAGATGGCCTCTACTTTAGACTTAGTTGGATGGATACCCTAGGCATCTACCCTGAAACCCAAGTACTCCACACTTTCACTTATAAAAATGCATCTGGATTTCTTTATCCTCCACTTACTTAACCCTGGCTAAGAGTTGTTCATGATTTTGCAGATGATCATTATCATCTTTTATCAGGTTTATTGTCATTTTGTAATCGCTGCAAATGCGGACATTTCCATTAGATTTTTGAACGGACAGAATTGGTGTGGCCCATTCATTATACTCTACTTTCTCGAGTAAATTATCATTTACCATCCTTGTTATTTCATAACCCACTTCATCTTTTAGCACGAACGGCATGGGGCGTGGTTTTAATAATTTGGGTGACGCAGTGTCACTGAGTTCCAGTTTAATTTGGACCTCTTTGATGCATCCAAGTTCATCTTTGAAGACGTCATATGACAGCACTTTTTCCTCTACCGTTTTTGCATTTAATGGAGCACTAATAGGTGTTTCAACCTTATAGGCCTTGCCAATTTAAGTGCACTTTTGATAGCCAGTCTCGACCCAACAAACTTGGGTACTGTTCCTTGTCATTCCTATATCACCACTAGTGGCAATTTCATTTTTCTTTGATCAATGGGCTTAACACCTACCTCGATGGTGCCCTGCACCATTCAATTCTTATAGGGTCAGGGTTCTTAAAGCAATTTTACATTTCTTTAATGGGATATGTGAGACATGTTTTTGGAATTTTTTTCAGCAATATCAAAGATTTTGCACACCCGTGTCTATTTCCATTTGGATTTCAGCACTTTCTGCTAACATTTTCACCAAAATAAGCCCTCAACTACCTTTATATGAAACAATTGATACTCATCACTCGACTCAGCACTAGCATCACTATTGCTACTGTCACTAGCATCACTATTGCTACTGTCACTAGCATCACTATTGCTTCTGTCACTAGCATCACTATTGCTACTGTCACTAGCATCATTATTGCTACTGTCACCAGCATCACTATTGCTACTGTCACCAGCATCACTTTTGCTACTGTCACTAGCATCACTATTGCTACTGTCACCAGCATCACTAGTGCTACTGTCACCAGCATCACTATTGCTACTGTCGCTAACATCACTATTGCTACTGTCACTAGCATCACTAGTGCTACTGTCACTAGCATCACTAGTGCTACTGTCACTAGCATCACTATTGCTACTGTCGCTAGCATCACTATTGCTACTGTAACCAGCATCACTATTGCTACTGTCACTAGCAAACCTAGTGCTACTGTAACCAGCATCACTATTGCTACTGTCACTAGCATCACTATTGCTACTGTCACTAGCATAACTATTGCTACTGTTACCAGCATCACTAGTGCTACTGTCACTAGCATCACTAGTGCTACTGTCACTAGCATCACTATTGCTACTGTCACTAGCATCACTATTGCTACTGTAACCAGTATCACTATTGCTACTGTCACTAGCATCACTATTGCTACTGTCACTAGCATCACTATTGCTACTGTCACTAGCATCACTATTGCTACTGTCACCAGCATCACTAGTGCTACTGTCACCAGCATCACTATTGCTACTGTCACTAGCATCACTAGTGCTACTGTCACCAGCATCACTATTGCTACTGTCACCAGCATCACTATTGCTACTGTCACTAGCATCACTATTGCTACTGTCACTAGCATCACTATTGCCACTGTCACTAGCATCACTATTGCCACTGTCACCAGCATCACTATTGCTACTGTCACTAGCATCACTATTGCTACTGTCACCAGCATCACTATTGCTACTGTCACTAGCATCACTATTGCTTCTGTCACTAACATCACTATTGCTACTGTCACTAGCATCAGAATTGCTACTGTCACCAGCATCATCACTATTGCTACTGTCACCAGCATCACTATTGCTACTGTCACCAGCATCACTATTGCTACTGTCACTAGCATCACTATTGCTACTGTCACTAGCATCACTATTGCTACTGTCACTAGCATCACTATTGCTACTGTCACTAGCATCACTATTGCTACTCTCACTAGCATCACTATTGCTACTCTTACTAGCTTCACTATCATCAAAATATTTCACTTTTGAAGATCCTTTGTTGGATTTTGCATGCATTTTGTGCTTATGTCTCTGTTTACTTGTAGTTTCTCCTGTTTTGGGTTTCCTTGAATGATTCACCCTTTCATCACTGTCATGAGAGTAAGGTCTGCTCCCAGCTAGCTTACCTCTCTTGTCGATGCACACTGCACTCAAGTGGCCAACCCGTCCTCAATGATGACACTTATGCTCCTTATATCTGCATTCCCGCTTCATATGTCCTTGTTTTCCTCAACAAAAACATGTGGGCGTTGAACTCATACAACTGCTTGATTCCAATAATACTTTCCCGACATTAAACTTTGCGGAGCGGAATTAGAATGTCATCAAGAACTACCTAATGAACAAGAATCTACAATAAAACAAACTTGCAATTTGTTTGACTGCAAAAGCTTATTCTGCTTTGTCTATATCAGGCCAGTTGGTAAGTTCACAGCCATTGAAATCATATCAAAAATTTGTGATTGCCCAATTTGATTCTCATAATTGTTGTCTTGTCTCCATGTGGCATTGTTGGTTTATTCTAATATGAATGGTTTGGACCAGTTTGACACTGGTGTCAGTTTGATAACAGTCTGCTGTTCTTTGTGGTAAATCAACCATTTCTGTGAATTCAGGCAAGAAGGGATTGTTCCTAGGAGTTTCACCTAGTTCAGCATTAGCTTCCTCTTGCCACATGGTAGCTTCAACTTCAGCATTCTCAGTTTCATTATCCTATTTCAACAATTCAAGTTTTTTAGTCACCTCCAATTGTTGCCTTACGTAGCTCTTGTTCTTTGAGAGCTTGTTCCCTTTTTGTAAGAGCTATTTCCATTTTTGGTTCGCATGCGAAGCATTTATGCGAAGCATTTATGCGAAGCACTTATGCGAAGCACTTATGCGAAGCACTTATGCGAAGCATTTATGCGAAGCATTTATGCGAAGCATTTATGCGAAGCATTTATGCGAAGCATTTATGCGCGCATTTATGGAAGCATTTATGGAAGCATTTATGCGAATGCGAAGCTTTTATGCAACCTATGTAATGGCGATTACGTCCGTCCGACCGTCCACAGATTTGTCCTGAGATTTCCTCAGAAATGTTAAAGTTTTTTGAGAATTCCTCAGAAAATGTTAAAGTTTCTTCAGAGTTTCTCAGAAAAAGTTAAAGTTTCTTCAGATATCCATATGGAAGGTTAGAATTTCCTTAAAAATGTTAAAGTTTTTCAGAGAGACTTAAGACAGGATTAAAAGACTAGTTCCTTAGAAAGTCTACAAAACATTTGATATTTTCTTAGAAGATAAGTGTAAAATTATATAATTTTCCAATATTCTTCAGAGATCCTTAAGTCTCTCTTGTAGCACTTGAGATTTAAAATCCTTAAAATTCTTTAAAAATTTTTGGGCACCAACAGTTATATCAGGCATGATTTTTTAAACTCCACCTTTATTATTGTGCTCATTTGCATAAAGTTGCTTTAGTATATGACCGACCAGACTTTTTTATTTAGTATGCTTAGTCAGGAGTGTCACAGGATTGTTTAAATTGCATATAAATTGCTTTAGTATATGACCTATTTAGGGTCAGGGATGCCTTGATTACACATGGATGGGGGCCATGAGGGACATATGATATAATATTTACCATGTTGTATACACCAATGGCTATATCAGGCATAATTATTTGACTCCACCTTTTTTTTTTTATTCAACGACTTATTTACATATAAGTTATATGAACTGATACTTTAATACATAGTATGCTCAATCAGGGACTGTGATAGCTAGGATGAGACTTCTTATGGAGCTTATGGGACGTCATGTGAGACAGAGGGTGGGATGCCATGTGGGACATGGGGTGGGCTACCATGTGGGACATATGGTGGGATGCCATGTGCAACAGGGTGGAATGCCACATAGGATATGTGGTGGAATGCCATGCAGGACATAAGGTGGATTGCCATGGGATAGAATGTCATGTGGGACATGGGATGATATAGAATGTCATGTGAGACATGGCGTCCCACCCCATTTTAACAATTCATTTACATATAAGTTATATGAACTGACACTTTCATACATAGTATGCTCAATCACGGACTGTGATAGCTAGGATGAGACTCCTTATGGAGCCTATGGGATGTCATGTGACATGGGGTGGGATGCCATGGGGGGGTGGGATGCCATGTGGAACAGGGTAGAATGCCATGTGGGACGTGGTGGGATGCTACGAGTAACACAGAGTGTGACATAGGTTGTGATGCCATGTGTGACATAAGGTAGGATGCCATGTGTGTTATAAAGTAGGATGCCATGTGTGACATAGGGTAGGAGGCTATGTGGGACATAGGGTGGGAGGCCATGGGAATATGGGATGTGGGACATAAAGTAGGATGTCATTGGGACATTGAGAGGGATACCATGTGGAACATATGGTGGGATGCCATGTGGGACATCAGGTGGGAAGCCACTAATGCAGGACACAGGGAGGGATGCCATGTGGGACATAGGGAGGGATATCATGTGGTACATATGGTTGGATTAATGTGGGACATACATGTAGGATGGGATCCATGTGGGTCATAGCATGGGGTGCATATGGTGGAATGCCATGTGGGACATATGGTGGAATGCCATGTGGGACATATGGTGGAATATGCTATGTGAGACACTGTATGGTGGAAAGCCATGTGGGAGATATGGTGGAATGCCCTGTGGGACATATGATGGAATGCCATGTGGGATATGGGATGTCATGTGGGACATGGAGTGGGATGCCATGTGGGAAATATGGTGGAATGCCATGTGGGACATGGGATGGGATGTCGTGTGGGACATGGGATAGGATGCCATGTGGGACATGGGGTGGGATGCCATGTGGGACATGGGGTGGGATGCCATGTGGGTCATAGGATGGGATGCCCTGTGGGACATATGATGGAATGCCATGTGGGACATGGGATGTCATGTGGGACATGGGGTGGGATGCCATGTTGGAGATATGGTGGAATGCCATGTGGGACATGGGATGGGATGTCGTGTGGGACATGGGATGAGATGCCATGTGGGACATGGGGTGGGATGCCATGTGGGACATGGGGTGGGATGCTATGTGGGACATGGGGTGGGATGCCATGTGGGACATGGGGTGGGATGCCATGTGGGACATGGGGTGGGATGCCATGTGTGACATGGGGTGGGATGCCATGTGGGACATGGGGTGGGATGCCATGTGGGACATGGAGTGGGATGCCATGTGGGACATGGAATGCCACGTGGGACTCAAGTGTGAGATGCCATTTTTATAATTGGCCGGATCATATGATATGGGTGTCAATTTGCATGGGCATGCGAACCATGATGGTATTTACCGTTCTAGTTTACCTTTGCTTCATGCAATCACATACTCAATGAAGAACTTCCAAATAATCTTGATGACATAGGTGCTGTAAAAGATTTTAGTTGGAGGGGCAAAACATTGTTTGGGGGCAAAACAGTTTATACATCTAATTAAAGCATGTTTGTAATCTTTTTTACAGAAAACCAATTATTAGCCAATCTGTATGGGGGGGGAATTGCCACCCCTTGTCCCTGTTGTGAGCCGCCCATGGCTCTCCCTGCATATGGCTGATTAACAGGAAATGCCACTTCCACCTCTTGAGATAAAGCTTCCTCTTGGTTGGCAGACGTTTGTTCAGTTTACATATCTAAGACTTTCCCTATCCCCCTCCCCTCCCCTCCCCCTCTTCCCTCACTCTTGGTGGACAAATCCCATCACAGAAAGTTTTTACGTAGGGAACAGTTATTTCAATTCTGATATCTGCAGAAATCATGCAACGGGGATGTTTAAGTGTTTTTCATCAGTTGGAATTATCCTCTTTTTGGAGGCTGTGAAATACAAATGGAATAAACATAAAAAGTAGAAATAGCCACATTAAGGTGTGAGAATCTGAATTGACAAATGCTGAAATGTGGATTTTATCTTTTAATGAATTAGTTCAGTGGTCAACATGACTTGTCCTTCTCCTTAAAAAATTGTTCCAGTAAATCATAACCACAAACTTAATGTAGCAAATGAAAGGAGCATGACAACTAATGAGCAAGTTCAACTAATGAAAGAGTTCTTTTAAAATGGTGAATAGATTAATTTAGTATCTTATTCTGTTAAGAAGATACTTAAGTTTAAAATTGTATGTCTCATCTCTGTACAAATGACTAGTGTAGTAAGTCTACTATGGAAGGCTGGTGCCCTCATCCTCACATTCTTAACAATTGTTAATGTATTTTGAAGAAATTGATTTAACTTTTTTATCCCCTCACCAACGAAGTTGGTGAAGAGAAAATATATATCATCTTTACCATTTGTCTGTCCATCCACATCTATTGTCTGTCCAGCCTCATGCATTGTTCAGCTACTAGGGAACAAAAGATTGCTGCTGTAGAAAGGAATTCCAACTATTTTTATGAAAAGAAATTTAAATAAAGGGGAACAAATGCATTCCAGACTTGAATAGACTGGAATTTAAAAAAATAATTGAATATTAGAACTGATGACTAAATGGAATTTATAATGAAGTGTCTTGGAAATAAATGGAGAAAAAACAAAAAGGTTTTGCTAGAATAGAGTGGAAACATAATAGACTTATGATAAACTCCAAATTTATCTGCAATGAATTTGCATTCTTATTTGGTAGCTAGAACAGCCCTATTTCATTTATAAAGGGAAAAAAATTGAGTATGTTTCTATTGGAAGTGTCAGATTTAGGTTAAGGCGGAGAGAGAGAGGGGGGAGGGGTCTGTAGTACAATGGAGTTTATAGTGAAGGTTGGAATGATGAGTTGGTTACGAGTATATTTGGTAGATGAGTGGATGGCAAAAGGTGGGTTGGGTAGTAGGTGAATGGATGATGGTAGCTGAATGGCAGATGTTAGGTGAATGGGGAATGGTACTCGAATGGGACATGTTGAAGAATAGAGGATGGTAGGTGAATGGAGGATGGTAGATGAACGGAGGATGGCAGGTGATATGGGTGAAGGTGAATGGGGCATGTTGAGTTGATAGAAGTGATGGGATGGAGTTAGAGGAAAGAATGTTGGGTGATAGATGGTAGAATAATTTGGTAGATGTAGGAATTAGGATGAAGGTGGGATGGCATGGGGGACAGGATGGGATGAAAGTGGCATGTGGGACAGGGTACCATAGAATGTGTGATAGGATGTCCTGTTATATAGGACAAGGTGGGATAACATGTGGGACAGGGTGGCATGGCATGTGAAACAAGGTAGTGTCATGGCATTTATGACAGGCTAGAATGGCATGTGGGACAAGGTGGGATGGCATGGGGACATAGTGCACATGTGAGACAGGATGGCATATTGTCTGGTTTTCAGGTAGGGTGTCACATGGGACAGGGTGGGATAGCATGTGGGATAGGATGGAATGGCCTGTAGGATATGGTAGGATGGCATGTGGTATATGGAAGGATGGCATGTGGGACAGGGTAGGATGGTACAAGGAGGCATGGGATGTGGGACAAGGTGGCATGGGACAGGGAGTGGTGGCATGGTATGTGGGACAGTGTGACAAGGCATATGGTGAGATGTCATCTTGATTGCAAGTGTGATGGCATATGGGTCATGTTGTGGAATGGTATCTGGATGCATGTATGCTTTCCTGTAGGGAGGGATAGAGGGTGGGACATGCAGAACAGAGGGTGGGACACCGTACAGAACAGAGAGGTGGGATGGCAGTTGTAACATAGGGTGGAAAGGATGTTATTAGCTGCGATAGGATTTGTATCGTTTGCGATGTCTGGTTATTATTAGAAATACTTTTGCTAAAGCATGCGGTAAACTATAATTACCTGAGATTCCGTTTTGCTACTTTCCTGACATACCAAATTCTTTTTAAGCTGCAAAATCACAGGAAAAAATATATAGAATACATAAAGACTGAGGAATTTGAGGTTGTGACATCACAACTAGTCTGATTTCAGTCGTTTCTTTAAACTTAAAGATCTTAACGGAATAAGATTTTTGATTGCTTCCTTCACCATTATGTTTCTTTAAAGTTGCCCTTTCATATGAGATGAAACAGCACAAGTGTTTTTCATGAGTTGGAGTATCCTATGCAAAATAGATGGAATAAACAGAAACTAGAGACAGCCATGAGATTGGATAAGGTTTGAGAATCTGCACTGAGAAATGCTGGAATATATGTATTTCGTCTCTAAGTAGTTAAGTTTGCTGGGTGCAAGCATATTCTGTTATCATTTTATTATATACTTGATATGAATACACAAGGTGTAAAATTTGGATGATAGCCATCAGTTGAAGAGCCCTTCAATTTATTTTAAAATTGAACATTATATAGCTTTATCAATGCCAGTTATTGTTTGTACGACTTCATTCAATCATTTCCTACTATTTACAGAATACAGATGAGGCTTTGTATGGTTGAGGGGGTCCTCGATAAGCTCACAAGAACTGGTAAGAGAGGTAACCCCTTTACAAAATGCCATGCCTCCCGGTAAACCTTTCAAAACCTTTAAAACCTTTAAAAACCTTTATTGACAAATTGAACCCTTATTCCTTTCAAAATAACCTTTAAAAACCTTTATTTTCAAAGTTAAGTAAGGTAAATGATTCGAGTGCCAAGGTTTTAGCTTCATTGGTAAGTATACACATCCATTTAATAGCATATCTGTTCTCAACACACATTTAAAAAGTAGCAGGACCAAAATAAAATTTCCAACTTCACGTAAGTAATGGACTTTTGACGCCACCAATTGCCTTTTGCCCCAGAATATGCTCATCGTATGAAAATTTATTCCATGACTTAACCTTTATAAACCTTTTTATTTCAATCCAATCTTTAAAAACCTTTATTTCAACTTTTCCAACCTTTAAAAAAAAAATTATTTCAAAAAAAAATCACTGGGAGGCCTGAAATACACAGAAACATATTACAAGTGTGAAAAAGAATATATTAAAAACAAAAAAAGGGGAAAGCAAAGAAACTATTACATAGGCACTGCCCTATGATACATTCCCTAAAAAAACTTACAGGAAACTATTACAAAAAAGGTAATCATGATGAAATAACCATCCTTACGAGGAATGGTCCATAATCATTCATGGGTTTTGCACAAAGTCCTCTTATGCATATAATGTATATCTTTAGTTAGGCTCCACTAAGGACTAATCTGATTCGCATCACTGTACAGCAGTTATGTGGCTTGAGCCCAAGATGAATGACCTATTGTGTGCAATGTAACAGTAGCTGGTTGCTAACAAGTGAACTGTGGATAGACTATGAAGATGTCAGTTAAGAAGGTATAGATTACTCCTGTGTTGTGTATGGTGTAACAATAGCTGGATGCTAGTCAATGAGTTGTGAAAAGTGTCTCGGGTTGAATGGTGTGGATTACTCCTGATTTTGAGAAAATCGGGGGTGTCGGGTTAGAGGTGTCTAAGGGCCAACAATTCTTAATGTTTACTTTACGTTTCAATGAGGATAAGTTTTTAATAGAGTTAAATGAAGTGGGTAGGGATTTTCAATTTGTAATAGCAGAGTATTTAATATAATGTTGACTACTTGTTAGAGAGAAATAGGGAATGGAAAGTAATTAAGTATGGCAGGTATTGTAATAATAAAAAGAACTATTTGGCAGAGAGAACAAAATTGGAGAAGTTACATGATAGATTATCATTAAAGTAATTGAATACAAAGATTAAGGTGTAGTACTTGACTACTTCAAAGATGGTAATTAAATTATTGTCATTATTTATGATGTATGGTCAGATGATTGTTGAATAACAGAATATAAAAATATGTTCATAAAATGAGTGCAAATTCTGTCTACTAACTGTGGTGTAGCGTTATCATACATGTCTACAGACCACGAGGCCCTGGGTTCAAGCCTGGGTTGGGTAGACACGTCAGTGCACCACAACTGGTTATCAAAGGCCGTGGACATTGACTTGGTTGTCGATGTTATGTCTGTCCGTACGTCGTACATGTGTTCTCGTCCGGGTCGTATTAAGCGTTTCGTGATAGCATCGTTACTATCATAACCGAATACACAGACGACCCCGTCATTGTAATTGTGTGTTCACTCGTCGTCGTCATGAGTGCAAATTTTCACGAAGTGTTCCAACAAGTTTTGTCCAAGATTGTAGCTTACTGGCATATCTCTCTAGGAAGCTTTAAATATTACAGAAGAAATGGATAGATTGGTGTGAATGATTGTGTGCAATATGCACTAAGATATGTAGAGCTTATATATGTATATATATATATATATATATATATATATATATATATATATATATATATAAATATATATATAAATATATATATATATATATATAAATATATATATATATATATATATATATATATATATATATATATATATATATATATATATATATATATATATATATATATATATATATATATATATATATATATATATATATATATATATATATATATATATATATATATATATATATATATATATATATATATATATATATATATATATATATATATATATATATATATATATATATATATGTATATGAAATATTTGATAAAATTTGAGGATGAAAAAGTGTAATGTAGTTTTAATCTGTGTGGAATAGTCAACAAGTGATACCTTGCAAGGGAGACAAAGTCTGATACCATCCCTATTTCATGTGACAGAGGATTCAAATGTAAACCAACTACCAAAAACAGCGGCAAACCAAAGTACTATTCCTTGTTCCTATCTCAAGTTATTCATGTTTGAAGTCGACACATGGAGGCTGCCATTTTGTTCAATTCTGTGTTAAAATTGTGTGCATAATGACACTATTTCCCCAACAGGAATATAAGGATTATAATTCATTTCTTGTTTCAAAATGATGTGACAACAAAGCTTCAACAGCTTGTTTTGGTAATTTCATGTGTACACAAAAATATCCTTAACCCATACACAGTGGTGGCAGGAGAAAAGCTATCTCATGGAGGCAAAATGCCCACCCCCTGTAGGGCCGCCACTGCCCGTACAAAAGAAAATATTTTTTTTAAAGCTAGAAAACTTGAGATAGATTTTAAAGAAATACAAAGCATTCCAACATCCTATTGGGTTGATGATATACGTGCATGTCTTAAAATCAAAATGGCGGTTCCCATAGTAGCATCATTTTTTTAATAAGTAC
This sequence comes from Chiridota heheva, assembly GCA_020152595.1. Taxonomy (NCBI): domain Eukaryota; kingdom Metazoa; phylum Echinodermata; class Holothuroidea; order Apodida; family Chiridotidae; genus Chiridota; species Chiridota heheva. The sequence continues at coordinate 2,008,085 of JAIGNY010000807.1, read as the reverse complement.
AAAAATATGTGATAGATTGCTTCAGGAGGTATGAATCTTTGAAGATTTTTTTTTAATTCTATCATATGAAATAAAGATTATGTCACAATTTATGTCTCCTTTAATGTAAAACATATGAATAGGTTTATATGCACTCAAGAACAAATTCAATTGATACAATAACATATGTACAGTATAGCTTGTATATGTGAAATATGTAATACATTTTGCACATGAAAATCAGCATATCAAGTGTAAACAACTTTTGCATCTCTGTGTGGAATAGTCAAGTAATACCTTACAAAAACAATTTGTGAATTTATGTAGAACATGAACATTTTTATAAACATTTAAACCATAAATTGCATTTATTTCTAAGTCTCATTGTTTGATTATTTAAAAAAAAATCAGCCTTAAAACTAAATTACAAATATACAATACTGTTGCCATCTCCACACTCCTCTATGCAGCAGAGACATTGACTACTACCCTGACTCCGAAAAGCTACTTGACGCCTTTGACTCACGATGTCTTCGCCGAATACTCAAAATAAAGTGGTTCCAACACATCAGAAAAACAGAAACCAGAACTGGTCAACCTCCAGCATCTCTTATCATGAAGAAGTAAGTTCCGTCTGAGATGGTAAAGGCACGTTGTTTGTGTGGACACATCTAGGCTCCCCAGAACCCTTCTGGAATGGAGTATGTGGGAGGGAAGCGACAGGGGAAGATTCAGGACCCGTTGGATGGGTGTTGTTATGCATGATGCTGAGGTGGTGGGAATTGAGAAGAAGGATTTGCAAATTATTGCACAGATCAGAAAGAATGGAGGCATGTGCTTGCACAGTTATTGGCATAGCCAGATAGAAGAAATGGGGGGAGGGAAGGGGGGGGGGCAGGGGTCCAACCCTCAATCCTAATTAAAAATAATAATAAGACATCAAAAATATATGTTTTGCCCAGTTGAGCATAGGGGAGCAAGATTTACTGAAAAGTTGATTGCCATTTGTTTCAGTTCAGCATATAAAACCCAAGAACTTTTACAAACTCTATAAATAAATAATGCACACTTTCAGACTGCATGACACATATTACACAGACAGTTATCCCTTCCCTCTCTCCCCTTCCCCCAAAAATTAATGCCTAATTCCCTTCATGTCCCATAGCTTTCTGGAACTCCGCACTTTGAAAACACACCGTGCGATTTGGCTTCAGTTTGAACGCATTTCATATCTTTAAAATGTGTATTTTCTCAGGGGCTTTGCCCTGTGGAACCCCACTGGGGCTTTGCTCCTGGATCCCACCAGGTGCCCTTAGGTGGGCCCCTGGACCCCACACCTTGGGGCTTTGTGCTCTGCTCAAAGCAATGTCGCCATACTTTCTTTCGGTTACCTCCATCAAAAATACCTCTCCCCGCTTATCATTGCCCCCCAAACATAAATTCAGGCTACGCCAATGTGCACAGTTGACGTCTCATAGATGTCATGTTACCTGAGTGGATGAGTGGGTGTTTCATTATCACCAGACATGTTTTATTGGACACACCAGCATTCTAAATTATTGATGGATATAAACATTCCCCTGCAACAAAATTCCTGGTGGAGACATGCCTTCACCCTTCCCAAATCATATCCTACACACACACCCATACCTAGAGGAGAATAGAATGACCCATGCACCTGGAGGAGGATACAATGACCCATACACCTGGAGGAGGATACAATGACCCATACACCTGGAGGAGAATACAATGACCCATACACCTGGAGGAGAATAGAATGACCCATACACCTGGAGGAGAATACAATGACCCATACACATGGAGGAGGATACAATGACCCATACACCTGGAGGAGAATAGAATGACCCATACACCTGGAGGAGAATAGAATGACCCATACACCTGGAGGAGAATACAATGACCCATACACCTGGAGGAGAATACAATGACCCATACACCTGGAGGAGAATACAATGACCCATACACCTAGAGGAGAATAGAATGACCCATACACCTGGAGGAGAATACAATGACCCATACACCTGGAGGAGAATACAATGACCCATACACCCGGAGGAAAATACAATGACCCATACACCTGAAGGAGAATACAATGACCCATACACCTGGAGGAGAATACAATGACCCATACACCTGGAGGAGAATACAATGACCCATACACCTGGAGGGAAATACAATGACCCATACACCTGGAGGAGAATACAATGACCCATACACCTGGAGGAGAATACAATGACCCATACACCTGGAGGAGAATACCATGACCCATTCACCTGGAGGGAAATACAATGACCCATACACCTGAAGGAGAATACAATGACCCATACACCTGGAGGAGAATACAATGACCCATACACCTGGAGGAGAATACAATGACCCATACACCTGGAGGAGAATACAATGACCCATACACCTGGAGGGAAATACAATGACCCATACACCTGGAGGAAAATACAATGACCCATACACCTGGAGGAAAATACAATGACCCATACACCTGGAAGAGAATACAATTCAAAGTCAGGGCAGCAGTCATTTTGGGATGCTAGAATTGTGATTGGAAACACCAGACTTGTCAATTTGGACATCAGAATTGTGATTTGGGACACCAAAATTGTCATTGTGTTGCCAGACTTGCTATTTGGACCACCAGAATTATCATTTGGACCACCAGAATAATCATTCTTTACTAAGGCACCAAAATTGTAATTTAGGACATTAATTGTCATATGGAACCCCAAAATTGTGATTTGGGACACCACAATTGTCATTATGTCACTGGAATTTCCATTTAGGCCACCAGGATTGTCATTTGGGACACCAGAATTATCATTTGGGACAAGAATAATAATTCTTTAGGCACCGAAATTGTCCTATGGGACTCGAGACATCATAATTGTCAATTGGGTCATCTGAATTGCCATTTGAAACACCAAAATTGTCAATTAGGACACCAGAATTGTCAATTAGGTTGCCTCTATTGCCATTAAGGAAAGCAGAATTGTCACTTTTAGGACACCAGACCTGCCAGAATTGTCATTTTGGGTCTTCAGAATTGTCATTTTGGGTCTCCAAAATTGTCAATTTTGGTTCAGAATTGTCATTTTTGGGGTCTCCAGAATTGTCATTCAGGGTAATTGGGTCACCAGCATTGTCATTTTGAAGATGCCAAAATTGTTACTAACAATGTAGCAACTAGAAAAGGTATGAAAGGAGCCCATGAATGATAGATGGAGCAATGGACATTCTCAAATAAACTTACTAAATCATTAAAAAGAAATAATTATTAGTTTGGGAAAATGAAAAGAAATGTGTGGTTATATGCAGGGGCGTGACTTATTGGGGAGGGGTGTTACTAGGCGCTCCGCGCTTAGTCTCTTTTTGCTAAACGTTACCATTCTAATTTAAATGATGATTGATATCTACATCAATCTAGAGCTAGATTGTGAGAAGATTAACGTCTTTTCACGTTTTGTGCAAAAATTAGTCCGAACTGATGTCCGCCCCCCCCCCCCCTCCCCTCCACCCTCTCCCTCTCGGAAATTCGTGCCTGTTTACACACCCTAGAAAACAAATTTCGTCGGGCAATTCCAATTTTGACTATTTCGTTCGGAAAACAAATGGCCCAATATTTAACAAATAATAGGCCTAATTGTGGGAAAATGAATATGGTTTATGTTTTTGTTTCTTCGCAAAAAGACAAACTACTTTTGAAAATGCATAATTTCATACATGTTTTGTTACCTTCATGGTCGTGCGAGCTCCCCTCCCCCTCCTCCAGTTGGCCGGACACTGATCTTAGTTGGGCAGGGATGTATAGAATGTCGGATGTACTTGTATCAGAGTATATCTCAGTCATGCCTGACTCAGATTTTAGAATCATGTCCTCCCGGCTGCCAACTTGGCATGATGTTGACAACATCATAATTGGGCATCTAGTCGGGCAGAGATGTAAAATCTCGGATATGATGTTTAACCAGAGAAACATCTCAATATCTCAACCATGCCCGAATCGACTAAATATCAGAATCACGCATGTCCTCCCGACTTGGCATCATGATGCTGACAGCATCATACTTGGGCACGTAGTCCGGCAGAGATGTGAAATGTCGGATGTACTGCTTAAATCAGATAAACGTCATGCCTGAATTGTCTAGATACCTCCGGGGTCCAGACTACTTCCAATGGGCCTCTCCTGGATGTGTACACAGTAAGGAGGGGGGCGCGATTGCCACACCCACAAGTCGACCCCTTTCCCACAAGTCGAGCGATGTTACCTCAACTACACCACTAAATTTCTTGTCAGTTCAATTCAATTCTCCGCCCCCTCCCATATGAAAATCCTGGCTATGCCATCGTTCCCCTCCCCCTTCCCCTTCCCAATATTTTAATCTGTCGGTTCAGATTTTGATCCGTCGATTCAGATTGGTGCCGTCGGTTTAACAAGCTTTCACAATCCAGGTGCTTACTCAGAAAATCAGCAATAATACATTAAACATTCGTGTGATTTTGTATTTAAATACATGAACTAAGACACAGAAAGAGAGAGAGAGGGGGGGGGGGAGATGGGGAGAGAGTGGGAGGTGTGTGTCGGAGGGCACATGATACAGAATAGGCTCATTTTAAAAGTTTGACAACATTTACACAAGTTTGTAGTAAATTATTGAAAACCTTTCTTTTAGACAACCCATATTTACCAGAGCTTCGCTCTGAACCCACCACTGTAAACTAAAAGTGTTTGTCTCTATCATTTACGCCAAACTATCCGGAGTGTCTCCCTTCCCCAAACCATATGGGATTTTTTGTTTTAATCTTCAGAAAAAATTCCAAATGCAACTGACTTTATTTTTCATTTAGCGGTGGCGCTCCCCACCCCCTCCCTTTCATTCAAGCCAATACTTTTTCTGTTCGGGTATCTATCTAATCCTTATAAACATGGTTATTCACATTACATACTAAGTCGTGTTGATCCAGTCTTACTAGCAATTGTGCCCAAATAGGTTTTGGAATGTTTCCCACCTCCTCCCCAGGCACATTACCGACTTTTTACTTGGGGTGAATCCCCATTCACTCCCACACTTACACAGGGGTGTCGGAAGAAACTCGGGCGAGAAGGGGATGGGGGAAGAGGGGAGGGGCGGCAGAAAATAAAATGAGGGTACCTTTTTGACTGTAATTGAAGGGACTTTTCATTTAAAAGAAGGGGCACTTTTGTCAGTTTAACAAAAGTGGAAGGGCAGGGCCTACACATGTGGTTTGAGCATAGGCAGGATTTGAGCAAGGGGAAACTTGCCCCACCCCATACTTTTTCCAAATGTATACTTTTGTATGGTAATTTGTTGTATCTTAACGTGATTCCTCCCCCCCCCCCCTCCATCCTCCTCCCGACCCTCCATCCGCCACTTTGGACTTTTCCTCCATTTTCGAACAAATCCCGCCTAACTTGGTTTGAGATTGGGGAGCCAGGACCAATGTTGGCAATTGCCCATCGGGTGAATAGGTAAAAGCCTATTTTGAAAGATATTGGGGGCAATGCCCCCTCCTGCCACGGCTTTCTGTGTCAGACCTCTGGTAAACGACATGCCGCATTTGTGAGTGGGTGGATTTCTATTTGCTTCAACAGTTCAAGAATGACCTAGAATAATTTTATATAACTTTCAAAAAGGCATGCACCTTCTGCATTCCTGCTGCGGTCTGCCCCCAATCCTCAAAAGCGCACCGCCTGCCCCAGTTCTTCCCCACATTTCAAAAGGGCACCTGCCCCCTTCACCCCTTTACTTTAGGGCAAAGGGAAAGTGGCCCCCTTGCCAGTGAACTGTTGAATATATCCAAATATTTTACCTGGAGCTTGAATTTCTTACAGAAAAATTACAAGAGAGGATTTTCCCCCTAAACCCTAAAGAGCTATAGAATATCTCAAAAAGTCCTCTGTATAGCTTCAAAACTGACTTTCAACAGTTCAAAGATGAATGATGCCTCTTTTCAATAGTCGGGAGAGTAGCTAAAGCATGGAGTAACAGCTTTTTAAAATCTTTAATTAATGTTGACATTATATGGTCATCATGTGTGGCCCTCTACTTAACTCCCCACCTCCACATACCTGTATAGATGCATGTGTAAATTTCATGTGAACATAACCTGTTTTGTCAGCAATATAAATAGGTAAAAATACCACTCAAGAACCGAAAGTTGTTTGGACTCTTTGTTGTCTTTTATTCAATTCCTCATCGTGGCTCACTTTATTTTTATTTATCAAATTCGAGTTATTTCCACAACTCACTTTGTGGAGAAATTGTGTCTGTAACTTATATACTTGGTTTGAATAAAACAAGGAGCTTTAAACGGCAACTCCCTGGATAAACTAATGCCTTACTACCGGTAGCGTGGCCACCGGGGTACTTTTATAAAAAATGTTTATTTGGATTCCTATTTTAGGATGTATTCTATATTATTGCTTTCAGTTGTAAACGACACATGTTAATTCTCTTTAAATGCATATTCCGTGATTGTGTACTAAAAAATATGTAAATATGACCCCATTCATTTGTTACCCCCACCTCTTTAAGTGGGCCCTGCTTTTTTTACCCTTGACAACGTCGCTGCTTATCATTTTTTAGATTAATTTTCTTTTTCTTGATACCATACAATCAATCAATCACCTTATTTATTGAACGTTTAGTATTGGAACTGCAGTGGAGAGGGATATATGCAGGGATGCCAAAAGGATCGCAGGGCCTGAGGCAAACTGAAAATCTCGGACCCCACATTGGAAAATTCTAAAGAGCAAAAAAAGTCATAACCTATTTCTGTTCCAATTTTACACTGTTTTTGTCATTGTCAATCAACGGTTTTCGGCAATTTTGGGGTCCCACTGTTTGATTGCACATTCCTTTTCTCAATTTTTACGAGCCCTTATGACCCGACTGGGTCCCCTATGACCCCGCACCCGGGGCAACCCCTCACCCCTTTCTCGTTGAGTATTGATACATGCAATGAAAATATGGAAAATGATTAAAATCAGATGCATAAATTCAAATTAATGTAAATGAAAATCAATTAAAAAGACCCTAATCCAGTGGCGTAGTTAGATAAAAGGAGAGGGAAGTTGCCAATTATCAATCCTAAAAGCTGAGTTCCGGCCCTCAATTTGAGTGTACAGTAGTTATGCTTATGTCACTAGTTGTAAACTTTGCAAAGCAAAGATCCTCTCCCTTTCCCTTAAATCCTACGACCGCTTCCTACTTCAAAAAACTCCTTTGATGATTTAAAATACCGCTCTCATACCGCATACCCGAAGTGCTATATTAAACTCCAGTAATTCTCCTTACTGCCATTGGTTTCTAGGGAAATGTTTATTCATACTATTTGCATACCCCCTAAGTGAAACTTGTGAGCATTATTTACCTGCATGTACTACTTTCGGTCAGACCGTACGGCCGTATAATGAACTCATACAGTGTGTAATTTACATAGGCATATATCGATGGTAAAGAGAAGTTGGAATTAACTAATTAAAGCTTATGAAAATATTAAATTCGCGGAATGACAATGTTAAATTTGAAACTATCTTTATGGATATAGCCTGGATTTTATGAAATTGAATAATTCGAAATGAAGAGCTGAGAAAAGACGAATTTTTGGATATTTATCGTGTTGGATTGTCTAACGACGGGATGAAGACTGGTAACGATACGGTACCGGAGATTGCCTGGTGCGCGATGGCTCGCAATGTTAAAGCCCGATTTGATCTGTAACGTTGTCGTTAAAGTTGATTGTACCGTTTGTGCAACCGTTATGGGTTTTTCTTTTTGCGTATTGAAATTCTGTACGAAAAGACATTAGACCCAGATCTAGATAGGACTACAGTACGCTGAGCTAAAATTAAGTGTGGAGATAGGGCCTAGGCCTACAGCCTGTACAGGTAAACTAAAAATTTACGGCTAGGCCTAAGTCAAAAGTGTTAGGTCTATCATTGAATGATAATGGCGGCAGGTAATTTTAGAGTTAGAGAACAGTCAGAGTATTTAATTCTTGGATCTTCCTTACATCCAAAGTGGTTGAAAAGGGATCAATCAGGAGAAATGCTACAAATTGATATATCTATGGTGCTTACAAACTTCTTCCACATAAAATTATTTGCTTTGATAATTTTGCTGTCTTTATGTATTCAACCGTCTTGTGGGCAAACCCATCAAATAAGATACAATGTCTTGGAGGAGCAGCCAGCGCCCTATTTTATTGGCGATCTTAGTCGTGATTTTGGACACCAAGGACCTTTCATATCTGCCATTGATGTTGAAGGAATAATTGTTCATCTCTCTGGCGTTATTAATACTACACAACCTTTAGACAGGGAAACAAAGTCAGAAGAATTGAGTTTGATTGTGACAACATTTAGTCCGCCTTCTCTGACGGTAACTGTTATTGTTTCACTCATTGATGTTAATGATCATGCACCAACTTTTCCAGAAGACAGTATACATTTGGAACTTTCAGAATCCACAATTGTTGGGAGTAGAAGAACGCTTTCATCCGCCCTAGATCCCGATTTAGATTTAAATGGGATTCAGGGCTACGCAATTCTCTCTGGAAATACATTTAACACATTCTCTATTGAGACAATACCTAATCCGCAGGATAATCGGATCCTTCAACTCGATTTAGTTATAGAAAAAGATCTTGACAGAGAAAACATTTCGACCTTTAACCTTGTAATTGAAGCCTTTGATGGTGCTCAACCTCCAAAGAAAGGTGTCCTTAACGTTGATATTTCAATTTTAGATATAAACGATAATTCTCCTGCGTTTCCGCAGAGCAGTTATGAAATAAGTGTGAAAGAAACCTTGGCGGTGAATTCTTTAATACTACAACTAAATGCGACTGATCCAGATGCAGGGCCTAATGGAGAAGTTGTATATGCAATTGCTCCGTATACAAATTTAAATGAATACTTTCGCATTGATTCAAGAACTGGGGAAATTTTCATCAACAAGCCTTTGGATTATGAGGTTACTCAAGAGCACAATTTGATTATATTAGCAAATGACAATGCAACCCAACCGCAAACTTCAACCGCTCTCGTCACGATCACTGTTAGCAATGAGAACGAGGAGCCACCTACTATCAATATCCTCTTCCTTAGTGATGATACGACACCGAAAGTCTCAGAGGCTGCTGAAATAGGGGACTATGTCGCACGCATATCAGTGAATGACCCCGATGAAGGTCAGTTAACAAACGCTAATGTTACCATTACCGGGGGTAACGGTCGGTTTGGCCTTGACACGAAGGACCAATTAATCTACCTTGTTTGTATCGCAAGACCTTTGGACAGAGAACTCATCCCCAGTTATGATCTCACCATCCATGCCCATGACTTTGGTGACCCTCCCCTTGTCGCTGAGAAGAGTTTCACACTTGTAGTCGAAGACATTAATGACAACCCTCCAGTTTTTGAATATCAGAAGTACACGCCCTCGGTGGTTGAGGTAGCCGACCCTGGAGTACACGTCGAAACAGTCCATGCCACCGACAGAGATATTGGTTTAAATCGAGAGATTCGTTACAGTATCGCAAACGTCAACGATCCGTACGTTGACTGGTTTCGTATTGACCCTACTTCTGGAATAATCACAACTGAGACAGAAATTGACCGTGAGGCATCCAGTAATGTTACGCTGCGAATTACTGCAACTGATATGGGGGAGCCACCATTGTCTGCAAATGTGATAGTTGATGTGGATATTCAAGACGTGAATGACAACCAACCCCAGTTCACAACGTCCTCTTACAACTCAAGCATATTGGAGATGTACCCACAAACACCTGTTTCCTCCAGGTAAAGTATAGATCTGATATTTTTTCTTTAATTGTCAAATTGCATTCAATACTACTTTTTATTTGTAGTTCATCTTACTATCACCAAGAAGAATGAACACTTTTTGTGCTGCACAAAAATGATTTGTGCAGCACATTTAATTCCATTGCTTTGTGTTATGTATCTGTAGCAAGGAAAATTTTTTTTTTTTGTAATGTGCATTTCACAATGAAGGAGAGTTTTAAAATGATAAATCCAACACAATTTTATTTCTATTTAATTTATTCAAACTGTTTAGTGTTTATTTCATCAGAAACAAACAATTTGTTATTGTTATTTTGTTGTCTATTTAGCAGAAATGGTGATACTGACTGTAATTTACTTCACTTTTCCCAATGACCAGAAACTGCAACATTCTCATTCAATGGGTTAATAATTCTTTAAAAAGAAAAAGTATTTTAAAGTGAATTAGTGGTGCAAGAAGTTAAAACTTAAAGCTATTATTAAAAGCATACATATGTCATAGTTTTGAAACTTGATTATACCATGGAGCTATTAAAGTTACGCCATGATTATACCCAAACATAAAAACTAAAAAGTTACATTATTTACTTTTGTAGAATAAAAGAGATGTTTTGCAGTCTACTAGTCTGTTGTTAATTTCTTTTAAAAATCTTAGAGGCTGTTGTATTTGATTTGATCAACCTAATATGTATGAAATATAAATGTTCTGTATTTTTTGTGACATGAAACAACATTCCCAGAACTCAATTAAGTACATTTTCATTTCAATTCAAATAAAGCTTCCTATTATTACATGTACATTTAAAAACCTCTGTTTCCTCTAAAATTCTTTATTATTCTCTTTTGAAAGAACCTTTCTCCGATTGTACTCTTGTTTCCAAATAGTAACACTTGATAACCTTTGATATGGATGGTTTTCAAGAGCCATTTTGTTGCATCTTTTTATCTTGAAAATTGATTGCTGCTTAACTTTGAAAAGAAAGAGTTTTGTGTGAGGAGATTAGAGATGCAAATCAATCAAATACAATAGTTACATTCTAACAACTTCTTTAGTGTTCTGGTGTGCCTTACTGAGAAGTAATCCTTAAATCTTCTTTAGAGGTTAGGATGGCAAGCTTCTTACTCATTCATTTCTATCTCAAGACTACCCTGAGAAGTTGGTAATCTCTGACATAAAGGAATTTAGAATGATTTTGGAATGAGAGATGGAATTTTGGAAAGAGAGATGATCAAAAAGAGACTTTCAGTTTGATGTAGTCTCTATAAGTATGATTTTATAGAATTATTTGAAATTGACATGGAAGTCTGATATAGCAGTTAATTTTTAATCTTAAGTACTGTATGTTGTAGTGTGTGTGTGTTGGTGTATGAAGGGGAGGGGGGAGGTATAATAATACAACCAAAAAGCTCTGCTGAAAAGAAAATTATTCTGCTTCTCAGATTAATTTTGTGTGTTTATTGAAATTTATATGAAAGATAGAAAACGAACCCATAGCTATTTTTATCGTTCCTCATCCCCCTGCAGACCCCTAGCTTGATTTTAAAAGGGGCACGTTGCTAGACTTGTTAAGGGGTACATTAATGCGTGCGCGAAGCGCTGCATCTTTTTGGTGTGGAGTATTTTTGGTGTTAAGGCTCAATCTCATTGTGAAGAAGCTCTGGGATTTTAGTTATAAACATACCTCAGAATGAAACTATTCTTACTGATATTGATAAGGACCATTCATGAGCCAAACAGGACAAGTGCTTACTATGCTATTATTCTGTGTTCTGTATTCATGTAAGGTATTTCATTTATGAGGTTAAATAAGGTTTTTTTTTTCTCATGAGGGGCAGGGCGGACCCCATGGGGACAGGGCGTACCCCATGGGGACAGGGCAAACCCCCAGGGGGAGGGGAAGCCCACGGATTGTTGGGGCGGGCTGCCCCTGTAAAACAGCAAAGCTAGGGGTCTGCCCTGCATGCATTCTACCAGCTCAAGATTTAAAGATCTTATGGACAGGTACAGAAGTTTTCTGTTAAATTCCAATGACCAAAAAGAGCATTAAATTTTAAGTTTAACAGTCTTGGAATTTTGAAAATAGTATGTGTAGTTCTAAAGTTATGAGTAATCAAAGTTTGAATTTAGATTAGGGAAATTGCCTTCCATGTCTTGACTGGAAATTCAAAAGAAAATGAGTAAATTTCTTGTCATTTGGAAGTTGCAGACTTTTCTCCAATTTGTTGATGATTTATTTCTGTAGTCATGAATCGAACAAAATTCACTAGCCACTTATTTATGTATTTTCCATCAGTTAAAAAAGGTCCAGCTACAGTTCTACATCACTCCTAGCTTGCTTGGCTTTTTTAATGTAGTTGAGTAACATTTATAATAAAGAACATTGAAAATATTTTTTTAAACCATGTTCTACGTATGGTATATTTAACACGAAATAAACTCTTAAAAAGGAATATTCCCATGTTCTTTTGTAACCTTTCATAAAAAAAGAAAATTTTAGAAACAATTTAGGGCAAAAATCATGTTGATATGTTATTCCTACCAGAGATATTCAAATATCAAAGTTCACAAAACATGACAATAAATGAATAGGAAAGGCTCAGTATGACATCACAGCAACACATTTTCCTACAAAGTTGATGTATTTCATTAAAATCTATCTTCATTTTTTATTAGTAAAACCTGCTAGAAAAATAAACTGATGAAAGTTTGGTATTTATATACATTGTCAAATATACTCTACTTCAATAACTTTTGAAAAATTGTTTTTAATTATACAGAAACAAGCAATTAACATTCAAAGGACTACATAAACATTTATAATGGAATTGCCTCTATGACATCATCAAACACGAATTCATAATACTGTACAAAAACTTTAAAATGCAATTGGAAATCGTGAAAAATCCATATCTCCTGAACGGAATATGATATCAACCTGATTTTTGTACCAAAGTGGCTCTAAAAGTATGCTCTCTTAAATAGAATTTTACAAAAAACCGTGGGAATATTCTTAAGTATGGTTTTCAATAGAATCCCCATTTTGAATTTGAACCCATTTCATTGACTTATTATTTAGAGTGGGGGAGTTGCCATTAGACACTGCTAAGTCCATACTTCAAACTTCTTGAAAATTGAACATTTACTGTAGGTTCGGGAATGATTCTTTACTAGAGTACTTTACAAGGAAAAACGAAGTCCTCCATGAGTTACCACCAACAACGACTTAATCTCCGAGGACTTAATCTCCTCCTCAAACAAGAGTAGATGTTTGCTGTTTGTTATTAAGAAGAAAGGAATGACTCCAGGCTGAACAAAGACGTTTGCTTAAGAAACAGAAACAAATATGATGTACCTTAGTTGTGAGGTCTGCATTTTCTTTGAAGAGCGAGGAGTAGCATTCTTTAGATCTATTAGATCAAGTTTAACTCTTACTCTACCCATGGAGATACTATTATGGAGATAATATTTAGTATCTCCATGCTCTACCAGAGCATTTGAGATTACAAGTGTTATTTTAGGGAACTTTTTGGAGATGTGGGTCAATTTCACAAATTTATTTTCATTTTCTACTGTAATAAGTTTATAATATATGAAAGTTAAGACTTTGGACCTTATGTTGGTTTACATAATTCTTTGGTCAAATATGCAAATGAGGGCATTAATTCAGATTATTAGATGTCCTAAAACAGCTATCTTTGTGATATTCTGCTCTCTTGTGGCTAATTAGAAAAAAAAATGATAGAATTTATGAATTGCTGAAAGAAGGACATTTTATTTGATAGTACTATTGATTTTTTGGGAGCAAGGACAAATTTCATACGTCAATTTTAAATTTGTCGACCTTGTTGACCTACAAATTGACCTGATTTTGCCAACTATCTATCTGATAGGATTTGGCACTATACATAACTGTAAACATGCATTGTTCCTTTCTATGATGCACAAAACTAATATAATATAAAAAGAAAATGTTTACACCAATATTAAATAAAAATAGTAATGCAAATGATATGCAAATTAACTAATTTACCTCATTTTTTATGTGCCAGCTTGAAATTTTCAGTTTTTGACCCAATTTCAGCTATTGGAAGCTTGGAAATACTGATATTTATTCAGGTTATGCTGAATGTCTTGTAGAAACTTACATTTGTTGATTCCAATAGGAATTCTCTGTGAAAAGGTATTAAAAAATGGTTCAGAGCATCAGTAATCATGTTGACATTGCCAAACTTGGTATCTTCAGTGACAATTGGTACTGCAAATGAAATGTCAACAAATTTGTCCAAATACAGGAAAATCTTTTAGAAAAATATAACTTCAACTGTTTCCAAGGAAATACAGGGGTGGATGGTTCTGACTTTTTTATATTGGGAGGGGGACAAGCAGTAATGCTATCCTCAAAAAATATGGCCTTTCAGGATTAAATGGACTACTTGGCCCCCACAACATCACTGCACCACAACATCACTGCACCACAACATCACTGCACCACAACATCACTGCACCACAACATCACTGCACCACAACATCACTGCACCACAACATCACTGCACCACAACATCACTGCACCACAACATCACTGCACCACAACATCACTGCACCACAACATCACTGCACCAACAACTGCATCACTGCACAACATCACTGCACACATCACTGCACCACAACACTGCACCACAACATCACTGCACCACAACATCACTGCACCACAACATCACTGCACCACAACATCACTGCACCACAACATCACTGCACCACAACATCACTGCACCACAACATCACTGCACCACAACATCACTGCACCACAACTTCACAACATGTAATCGAGATTTTGTGAAATACATGTAGGTATATGGGCACTGTTGCACTACAGATTCAAGATTAATCTGTAAAGTTTAATGCAAAATTACTATAAAAAGGACAATTCATGTTAATCACGTCAGATTTTAGACTTATTTATAATCATTACAAGTAAATAATTCCAGCTGAATTATAGTGTTTTTGCTTAATTTTGCAAGGATCCGCACTAACGTTAGCTTTGCCTAACGTTAGGCCTAACGAGTAACGTTAAGTAAGCATGAAGTTTGAAAAATGCACTCGCGATTTTATAAATTTGAAAAATCATTTCACCTGGTTCTGATAATCTTTGGACCTCTTCCAAGTTGGGTCGAGGTACTAAAAGATCTCCATCATTGGCGATAAGCCCTCTGACTCTTCCTAATTCTCAGTTTCACTTTGAAACAAGATTCGGGATACACGTTCTTCTGTCGTTTCAATGTAAATGTCAAAAAATCTAAAAATAACTTTAGTGACGTAGCTATAAAATGTTTATTACTGTATTACCTTTACTTGGGCCATAGCAGGACATCTCAAAGTTGATTTATATTTTAGATTTTAATGAAAACATCGTTTTTTTCATATCAAACATATACACAACTGCACTAGAGCTGTGAATGTTTAGGGACTTTAGTAAACGTGTATGCACCAAAAGAAGCGAGCGTGTATCGTTTACACGCGTTTAGTACCATAATTTTCAGAAATACACCAAAATTGCTCCAAATTTACGATGCGAAGTAAAAAAAATCGTGCAACCAGTATGGCAAAAATATTGACTCCATTGCCCAAATAGACGCTTGAGTTTTGCTTTCCAAATTGTAAAAAGTTTACTTCTACAGTAAAAGTCATCATTTTTATGGAAAATATGCATGGAAATTCAGTTTAGAAGAACAGATAACTTCCTTTCAATGTCATTTAAACTCAACATTGTATAACTTTTTTTACTGTACTTGCTACGGCTTTCAAAATTCCACTGTGAAAATCTTGCATACTAGGCCTATAATACCTTGCCGTAAAACATTTCAAAACTATGCCACCACCCCGAAAGTCCTAAAAAATCAGTCCTCTCAAAAATGGCTGCCAAGTATTTAGTAAACGTTTACAAGGATTTGCGAGCGTGTAGCGTGTACACGCTAAATGGTCATAGCTCTAAACTGCACACAACATTATTGTATGTTAATTGAAATAAAACAATTTATTATGTATACTGAAACAAAGATTTTCACTCACCATGGCTTCATTAAGTGTGGCAAGTACCACCGTTTATTAGTAGGCAAGTGGTTTTTCCAATCATGCAACATAGGCAGGATTTGGTGGAGCAAAGGGGGCACCATCCCCGCACTCTTTTTCCATATGTATATCTTTGTATGGTGTTTTATTGTATAATAGCATGATTCCCCCTGCCCACCCCCTTCCCACTTTCGGTAGGTAAATCCCGCCCATCACTACCAAGAAGCAATTTACTGGTTTTGGTATCATAACCCCATGGTAGAGAGAGTATAGTGTCAGTGTTCTTGCTCAATTATCAAACCAGTCTCATACTCCCTAAAGCAGTTACTGTACCACACTAAGATCATAAGATGTACAATGTGCCTGTTACACAATGGTGTATTAGGTGAGATGAAGGCTCTGAAAGCTCCCTCATTTTATACCGTACTATGTATACAGTAGTAAGAGCACTAAAGGAAAAACTATGCCAATACTTTGTTCTATTGTAACCCCGCAAAATCAATAAATAGTGGATCAATATCATCAGTTTTAAAAAATACTTAAGGAAGAATTCAAGATGGAGTCCTTTGTGTTGTGATTCACTCCTGCTTGTCCCAAAACTAATTTACTTTTCTCCTTGGTGTGTGGGTAAACAGAGGATGGGAAGAGTAGTTATATTTCAGGAGATAATGGTTTATTTGAAGACTGTAAATGAAGATATGCAACGATTTGGTCCTTTGTAAGAAAAAAATCCATTCTTCAGGAAGAGGGTTCAGATATGGTGCTGAATACCCATTTCCTACAGTGCATATGGGGTACAAAAAATAGTGAAAACAATTTTTTTGTAGGATTTATTAACAGGCTCATATGCAGGATTGTTCTAAAAGGGGGGAACTTGCACAGAGGTGCCATATTTCCTTGCTTTGATTTTTGCTTGTTATGATTTTTCCATTCATTTCAGCAAGCACAGACCTTCACAAGGGGGAGGCCCCAGTGTGCTCCATGGGCCTGTTTCTTACAGGCAGCTCCTGTGTCCCATGGGCCTGTTTTTTAAATAGACCTTTACAAGAGTGAGGCCCCAGTGTGCCCCATGGGCCTGTTTTTTAAGGGCAGTCCCTGTTCCCCATGGGCCTGTTTCTTAAGGGGCACCCCATGGGCCTGTTTCTTAAGGGGCAACCCATGGGCCTGTTTCTTAAGGGGCACCCCATGGCCTCTTTTCTTAAGGGGCACCCCATGGGCCTGTTTCTTAAGGGGCACCCCATGGGCCTGTATATTAAGGGGCACCCCATGGTCCTGTTTCTTAAGGGGCACCCCATGGGCCTGTTTCTTAAGGGGCAAAAAGGCCTCTGTGCCTTATGGGCCTGTTTCTTAAGGGGCAAAAAGGCCTCTGTGCCTTATGGGCCTGTTTCTTAAGGGCACAAAGGCCTTGTGCTGGGCCCCATGGGCCTGTTTCTTAAGAGGCTCAAAGGTCCTGTTGCCCCATGGGCATGTTTCTTAAGAGGCATAACATGAAGATTTTTAAAAATGTACACATTATATTCTAGAAAGTCTCTAAAAACCTGTATATTTTCAATAAATGGAACTTCTAATCTCAAATTTGGTATTTTTACTTCCAAAATGAGACAGAATTTTAATAATGCATAAATTGCATACATCTTTTGTCATTATTTACTAAATGAAAAAAAAAAAAAAATCAATGGAAAATCTAACATCTGCAAATATGATTGACTTTAGAGGTCTCTGCCAGACTGCCTGGACGAAAGACAAATTTGATTTGAAATGATTATATTCATTGTGGGTCTGTCACTCTAGCTTGGGTTTGTATTGATAAAACAGAGCCGGCAGCCTTTATCACAGAAAGAATGAATTAATTTTAATTTTGTTCATATCAGAATGATTTCATGTTTATTCTAGTGTGGAGCTATGTTTGACTACATTTTTGCAAAGAGACACAAGGTTGTGTTTGAACTTTTAACTTATAAGTGCAAAGAGTTTGGAAAAAATGCTTGGCGTTAGGTCCCATGTTTAGTAAAACATTGTTTACACTTCTATAAATTATTTTGCTATTAATGTAAAATCCACTTTTCCTTTAAGAAAAAAAGAATGGATGTTGAAATAATGGGAAACTGCTTCTAAACTACCGTTCATCTAGCAAAACTTGTTGATAATTTTTCTCTGAAGAAATGTCTTCTTCTCTAGCAAGTTTGATCCAGTCCATTTTGACAATAAAAATCCATTTTGAAAATGGAAGCTGTTTTGACTACATTTTTGCAAAGAGACACAAAGTTGTGTTTGAACTTTTCACTTATAAGTGCAAAGAGTTTGAGAAAAAAAATGCTTGGCGTTAAGGTCCCATGTTTAGTAAAACATTGTTTACACTTCCATAAATTATTTTGGTATTAATGTAAAATCTACTTTTTCTTTTTGAAAAAAAGAATGGATGTTGAAATAATGGGAAACTGCTTCTAAACTACCGTTCATCTAGCAAAACTTGTTGATAATTTTTCTCTGAAGAAATGTCTTCTTCTCTAGCAAGTTTGATCCAGTCCATTTTGACAATAAAAATCCATTTTGAAAATGGAAGCTGTTTTGACTACATTTTTGCAAAGAGACACAAAGTTGTGTTTGAACTTTTCACTTATAAGTGCAAAGAGTTTGAGAAAAAAAATGCTTATTGTTAGGTCCCATGTTTAGTAAAACATTGTTTACACTTCCATAAATTATTTTGCTATTAATGTAAAATCTACTTTTTCTTTAAGAAAAAAAGAATGGATGTTGAAATAATGGGAAACTGCTTCTAAACTACCGTTCATCCAGCAAAACTTGTTGATAATTTTTCTCTGAAGAAATGTCTTCTTCTCTAGCAAGTTTGATCCAGTCCATTTTGACAATAAAAATCCATTTTGAAAATGGAAGCTGTTTTGACTACATTTTTGCAAAGAGACACAAAGTTGTGTTTGAACTTTTCACTTATAAGTGCAAAGAGTTTGAGAAAAAAAATGCTTATTGTTAGGTCCCATGTTTAGTAAAACATTGTTTACACTTCCATAAATTATTTTGCTATTAATGTAAAATCTACTTTTTCTTTAAGAAAAAAAGAATGGATGTTGAAATAATGGGAAACTGCTTCTTAACTACCGTTCATCTAGCAAAACTTGTTGATAATTTTTCTCTGAAGAAATGTCTTCTTCTCTAGCAAGTTTGATCCAGTCCATTTTGACAATAGAAATCCATTTTGAAAATGGAAGCTGTTTTGACTACATTTTTGCAAAGAGACACAAAGTTGTGTTTGAACTTTTCACTTATAAGTGCAAAGAGTTTGAAAAAAAATGCTTGTTGTCGGGTCCCATGTTTAGTAAAACATTGTTTACACATCCATAATTTATTTTGCTATTAATGTAAAATCTACTTTTTCTTTAAGGAAAAAAGAATGGATGTTGAAATAATGGGAAACTACTTCTAACCTACCGTTCATCCAGCAAAACTTGTAGATAAGTTTTTCTCTGAAGAAATGTCTCCTTCTCTAGCAAGTTTGATCATAAACAGGAAAAATATGCAAGTGACAATGAACAATTTGTGAGACCAAGATTTCAACTTTGAAAATGATATTTTCCCTATTTTTGGAAGTTTTCTATCAGTATCAATGTATCATATATGGCCTTAGTCAATAAAAACAGTTCAGCCCGTTTTTTTGGTGCTGAAACTGTCCAAATAATTTGCCTTTTCTTTAGGGACTTCCATAGAAAATGCAAATATCAAAGTCAATATTTGGAATGAGAGTTTCGGCTGTAATTAAACTTGGAAAGTATGATTTGTAAGGCCTATGCAAATATGATTCGTGAACAGTTGCTAGTCAAAGGCATAATGAGACCTGGTTGATGAATGAAAGTTGTTCCTGGGTTATTGTTTGAAACAAGAGATGCATAGGTGGCATTTGCCTACTAAGGTGGGGGTGGGCGCCGGGCGGAGGGAGTCAAATGTGGGGAGGAGGGAAATCATGCTGAGACACAAAACATACAACAAATGGAAAAAAGAGGGGTTAATACTCCTGCAAATCCTGCCTATGCTGAGCTGTATTAAAATCAGTAAAGTTGTGCACGTTTTGTCCAAGGGGATCATCATTTGAAGGAGGTTTTGGTAAAAAAGTGAAGGGGGGTTTTTTGTGCAAAATTTATAGGAATCTTGAAAAATAAATGAAATATTCATTGCAAATGATTTTGCTTGATTTGAACATATCACTACCATTACATACAAGAAAATTGTATTAGGATATTCTGTAGACTCGAGAATAATATGCTGTCACTCTTTGGTCAAGTGCTCCTTTAAGTGCTTATATCGCATTTGTTCGTATTTTCTTGATATATCAGAAAACATATCTGAAAATTCAAAATGGTAAATTTCTAACCAGATTTTGATTGGATTGTGTGCCTTTTCATGTTTTTTTTGCTTCAAGTCTTAAAATCAAGCTCCATGTTCACATTTACATGCATCATGCATGTGTGACAATCACTCATGATGTTTTATCCAAGGTAATTTTGCCACAGCACCAAAGTGATTAAACTTTGAAAATCTTGAAATTTGTGATTAAGTACGAAATTATTCCCATTCAGAGCTGCATTTTAGGATGTACATCATATAAAATGCTTTAGAGCATCCCTGCTTTATTAACATTTAAATCTGAACAAAAAGGCAGCCTGTAATTTTCATTTATGAGTCATGTTTCAACAACCTGGAAAGGGATATCAAGCATTTGATTTTCTCTCATTGAAAGTATATACCCCGCATGTATGTAATAATTCCTTATTTTAAACATGCTTTTAACATAGATTGTGTGAGATTTTGTAGGATTAAGATTTTTGATACAAATAGGACACATCTTGAGGGAGGACAGAAGAAGCAAATTCCATCTTCCCCCTGCCAATACTGAACAATTTGACAGTCATGTTTTGTTATTCAGGAAAAAGTAAACTACGTAATAGAACAAAATTTCATTGCATGAAGTATGAATATGTACCGACATAACTCTGTATTATTGAAGTTGAAGTGATGTTTTGATGAAAAATTTGAAAGAATTGTATAGAAAAAATAATTGTGGAGTGTACAGTATGTCATGTTTTGTTATTCAGGAAAAAAGTAGAGTAAGAAATATAAGAAAATTTCATTGCCCAAATACAGAAAAATGTACCAACACATTTTGTATTATCGAAGTTAAAATGATATTTAGACACAATTCCTTTATAATTTTGTTCTAATGATGTTGAAATGTAATTTACAAATAATTCCTTTATAAAGATCTGAAAACTTCAAAAATTTTGTTCTAATGATGTTGAAATGCAATTTACAAATAATTCCTTTATAATAGATCTGGAAAACTTAAGAATTATAAGAAAATCTTATAATGTGCAACACATGTGTAATATATTCATGAAAGAAAACATGAATTTTTATTTTGAAAAAACAATAATTTGAAAGATGGGGAGAGAATGGATGGGGTTGCAAAACTGCCATGGATACATACATGGTCACATGTATTCAGATGTTACTGTGAATAAGTTCTCTTTGCTGTCAGAGCTTTAGAAACCACATTAATGTAATTTAAAGAAGATATTTTAAAATGAAGATATCTTAAAATTGAATTATTAGGTTTAATTTAGTCAACTATTTTACAGAAATGTTGAAAAACATTTAACAAATACAAGTTATACACATGTATATATGTATATATATATATATATATATATATATATATATACATATATTTAATATATATATATATGTATATTTAATATATATATATATGTATATATATATATATATATATATATATATATATATATATATATATATATATATATATATATATATATATATATATATATATATATATATATATATATATATATATATATATATATATATATATATATATATATATATATATATATATATATATATATATATATATATATATATATATATATATATATATATACAGACCCCTAGCTTGATTTAAAAAGGGGCAGGGTGCTAGACTTGTTGAGGGCCATGTTAATGCTCGCACGAAGCGCTACGTCTTTTCGGCGTGGAGTCCAGGGGCCCCTAAAGGCTTAAGCCCCTGGTAAAAATGCTCTGGGATTTTAGCTATTCTGATTGATAAAGACCAGTCATTAGCCAAACAGGACGATTGTTTATTATGCTATCATTCTGTGTTCTTTATCCACGTAAGGTATTTGATTTATTAGGTTAATAAAGATTATAAAGTAAAAAACAAAACATAAATAAACATTTTTTTGATAAGGGGCAGGGCGGACCCCATGGGGGCAGAATTGGTCCAAGGAGGGGCAGGGTGGCCACCCTTGTGAAACAGCAAAGCTAGAGGTCTGATATATATATATATATAAATATATATATATATATAATATATATATATATATATATATATATATATATATATATATATATATATATATATATATATATATATATATATATATATATATATATATATATATATATATATATACATACATACATACATACATATATATATATATATATATATATGTATATATATATATATATATATATATATATATATATATATATATATATATATATATATATATATATATATATATATATATATATATATATATATATATATATATATATATATATATAATATATATATATATATATATATATATATTTATATATATATATATATATATATATATATATATATATATATATATATATAGGGCTCCCAGTAAACCTTTAAAAACCTTTAAAACCTTTAAAAACCTTTATTGCCAAATTGAACCTTGATTCCTTTCAAAATAACCTTTAAAACCTTTAAAACCTTTATCTTCAAAGTTAAGTAAGGTAAATGATTCGATGCCAAGGTTTTAGCTTCATTGGTTCATATACACATCCATTTAATAGCATATCTGTTCTCAACACACATTTAAAAAGTAGCAGGACCAAAATAAAATTTCCAACTTCACGTAAGTAATGGACTTTTGGCGCCACCAACTGCCTTTTGCCCCAGAATATGCTCATTGTATGAAAATTTATTCCATGAGTTAACCTTTATAAACCTTTTTATTTAAATCCAAAACCTTTAAAAACCTTTATTTCAACTTTTCTAACCTTTAAAAAAACCTTAATTTAAAAAGAGAGTCACTGGGAGGCATGATATATATATATATATATATATATATATATATATATATATATATATATATATATATATATATATATATATATATATATATATATGTATATATATATATATGTATACATATATATATATATATAAATAATGTGTTGGCTGGCGTTTGCTGCTAGATCCACATTTATTAGACAATGTTTACTAAAAATTAAATTAAAACTAAATATATTTAGGAAATTGAAATATTGAATCAACCTTAATAAATCAACTATTTTTCATAAATGTTTAAGTATGGACTGTCAAAAAAATACACATACATATAATTTTTGCAATAATTTGCCCAGAGACCTGTTTTTAAATCTGCAGCTTAGGACCAGTCTCTCAGATTAATTTGTACAATCATGAACACAAATATATCGGGGATACTGTGTGTGTGGGGACCATATGTTTAGAACAAATTGTTTTTCAATTTCCTTGCCTTGCCTCTCGGGATTTTATCAATTAATTTATGCTAGTGCTTGAGCTCACAAGATAAATAATATAAAGAAACTGTTTGCCCGTGGCATAGTTCTCAATATAATAATCAGAGGTCAATGGGAACACATGACATATCACTAAATGTGATTTGCAAGGAATTTACATTAAATTGTAAGGATGTTATAAGTATAATGATAAGTTAAGCTAGAAAGTCTGCCATGTCCCCTAAAAATTTGACCAAAATTAGATGCATTGCAGTTGTAGGAAGGCCAGTACTGGCTAGTTGCGTGTAGTGGACCATCTTGTATCTTTCTGTCTAGAACATTCTTCATGTACTGGACAGCTTTCATGTACTGGAAAGATTTCATGTAGTGGAAAGATTTCATGTATTGAACAGCTTTCATGTACTGGACAGCTTTCATGTACTGGACAGTTCAAATTCTGGACAGATTTCATGTACTGGATAGCTTTCATGTACTGGACAGCTTTCAAATACTGGACAGATTTCATGTACTAGAAGGATTCCATGTACTGGACAGTTTTTATGTTTTGGATAGCTTTATTGTTCTGTACAGCTATCATGTACTGGACATAATTCATGTCCTGGACAGCTTTCACGTACTGAACAGCTTTCATGTACTGAACAGCTTTCATGAACAGCTTACTCAGTTATTATGTACTGGAAAGATTGAATGTATTTGACAGTATGCATGAAAGAGGTGTTCTTTGTATTTATGGAAAGACCCCTGTGGTGTAGTGGTCATAACATCAGCTTCAAATTTTGGATGTCCAGGGTTCCTTCTTTGTGATGCACAATGTATGTTGTTTTTTTACTTCAAAATTTTGAAGACAGCTTTTGTGATACCAGATTTCTGAAGGTATCAGAATTATGAACTAAATTTCAAGGAGCAGAATTAGCCAGAGGCTACATATCTAACTTCGGCTTCAGCCTTAGTACTGTCACCCTTCCTGCCGCAAATGCATGTTTTAATAATCTAAAAACTACTTGTCGTTTGCAAGATGTGAGATGTACTGTATGTAAACAAATTTGTTTGAATATTCAAATGATTGCTTCTGTACTATATGTAGTCATGGGTACAACAGTACATCGAATCATGGTCTTCACTGTTGAGCAATTGGATGCTAGGGCTTTTTAGTAGTATAGTCTTTTCTGTTGTCTAATTTTATTGTTTTTTTACCATAAAATATACAAGACACTTTGAAGTAGAGCTGCCTGACAATATATCGATTATTGCGATATCGTGATTTTGTTTTTTCAAAGATATCAAGAATACCCTGACCAGCATATTATGATATGCCATTTTCACATGTAAACTGCATATTAAAGCAAAATTTCAGAAACATTTCAAATGAATGAGAATTTGAATATTTGTAGCATGTCTGATTCTTTTATGATTGATTCCCTAACTTCCAATAGCTCTTGGGTTTTGTGGGATCAATGATATCTGTATGCATGCTGAAAACCTAAGTAGTTTTCCAAAATTAATAATCACAACATAGATATTGCAATATCGCAGTATTTTTTCCATCATGTCTCATTTACCCATATCTTGACAGCCGTACTTTTCTGTGGGAGTAAAGTATATTTGGCCTGGTACAATGTTCAGATATGGACAAAAACATACAAGTTTATACATACTATGAAATTGAAATTGATGTTCTACCCCTGGATTTTTCCACTCTTGCCTGTTAAAATTGACGTTTTGGTAGTTTATGCGGTCATCCACTGCATGAACTTCAATGTAGGTTTTTGTATGCTCGAGGAAAGTGTAAGTTATTTACCATTGAACAATGTCAAACTTAATTTTTCTTTTAATTTGATTTCAGAGTTTGACAAAAACTAGACAGTACGAAAACACTGCTGGATACAAATTGATTTTATTTGACAAAATATCCCCTTGCAACTTGCAAGGTTGATTAATAAGCACTTTATTATCAGTTTTTGTCAGTTATCCAAGCATTCTTCAGAATAACCTTGAAGATATGGAATCATCAGTGGTGGGCTTGGATATCATCCTGAAGTGACCATATAACTTATAATAAAAGAAATATCAATTGAATGTTTTGCTTCAAAAATACATGGTAATTTGTCAAAAGATAAAGCAGTATCTTAAGAATTCAACCCATGTGGTCATAAACAAGTTGAAAAAATGGTGTTATTTTGGTTGATATAGTGATTTACACTATAGCAGAGGTCATTCACCCATCTGAGGAAACTAAAAATATGATTTTGATTGATGAAGATTGATGCTTAATTTAAAAGTACTGTAGTTCACAGTAGTTGGCAGGATTTATGATTAAAAGGATTAGTTCAGTAGTCAAGCATACTGTATATGAGGCTTATATGAAAGAGGACTTCAAAAGAAACAAAATAGTGAAGATGAAGAAAGCATTCAAAATCTTATTTCATTAAGGTGATATCAAATTTTGGTATCATTTGTGTAGAAACGACTGAAATCAGGGTAGTTGTGATGTCACAGCCTCAGATTCCTTAAAGTTTTTGTGAATTAAAAAAAAATATATTTTTTTTTCACTATTTGAATTATTTTCCCTCAAACTTTCTTCAGGTGGTATATTATAAATACCCTTCCTAGATTCAGTTTAATTACTTTCTTGACATATCTAAGTTTTTAAGTTGGTTTTATGGTTTTTAAGTCACCAGGAAAAGATATGATAGAATAGTTAAAGACTTTGAGGAATCTGAGGTTATGACATCACAACTAGTCTGATTTCAGTCGTTTCTACACAAATATACAAAACTTAAACTTAAAATCTCCGTAACGGAATAAGATTTTTTTAAAATGCTTTTTCACTATTTTTTATTCTTTTGAAGTCCTCTTTCAAATAAGATGGACTTGCTTGACCCCTGAACAAATCCTTTAAATCCATGAAAAAATGGATTGCGAGATTTGATTGGATGTGGACAAAATGCCCGCAATTTATCCAAAAATAGACATCCTCACTTTTAGGTCAAGTACTCCTGTAATGAACTGCTGCGAAAGTGGCGTTACGTGATCAGATTTATTGGTAAAGGTCAAGCACTTTTATTTAAATGAGATTGTCTGGCAGTCTAGGACTTGTTATTTTAAAGGATTGCTTGACGGAAATTGGAGGGAGGGGTGTTACTCTGGTGTCTCTAAAGTATTCTAATATGCTTTTCTTTCACATTATGGTGTCGATAACATTTGATGTAAATATTAAAATTATTTGCTTGACTTATTTTTCAACAACGCCTGCATTAAACATTAGACATACTGTTACTTCAAAATTCCATTTAATTAGAAAAGGACATCCTTACTTTTTGACGGAGAGATCTTTTAGTTGTAGCACTGTCATGATATTGCTGTATTACGTATCGATTATCGTGGAGAAAAATATTGCGATATATTGGTATATCGCGATATTTTTCAAGAAAATGACTGATCATGACACAACACTACTTTTATACTTACTGACTTATGTATGCATATGAATGATGAATGCAAGAAACAATGATTTCCATCTAGCAGATGACATGATCGCATGACTATTACGTTCTAGATTTCATCACGCATTGCATGCACCTGTGTGGTAATTCAGCCAACATGACTTGACCATGAATCATCGAAGTGAGAGGCATTTTCTGGGCCAATTTTTCATTCTTTTTGCCAACTTACATCAGAGTGTGCATGGAGTGTGGGGTGAAGGAGCATGATTTTTAGTTATTTTGTTATGTTTTCAAGATATTTTTGCACGTTTTAAAGTTGATTCAGAAACGATCATGGCCTAAACTTGAGTTTTAGATTTACTACTGTAACGTTAGTACTGTAATGTACGAAGTAGCATTAGGCTAATTGCGCTAAAAAAATTAGTTCTGTATTAGGTTTTGGTATCGTGATATGTGTAAAGAAGCATATTTCATTTTTTTAAAAAGAGCAGGGTTTGTGTTAATGACAAATTTGTCGTATATTACGCTATAGCTGAAATTTCTTATGACACATGTATTTGCCTTAAAATTTGAATATAGCATGTGAAATTTTTCGCAGAGTTTTTCATTAACTTCAAATGAAAATCATGAAAATCTTACCTCTCTGATGCGATTAAAAGTTTTATTTCACACAAAAATGAATTTGAATTACTCATAAATTGAATTACTCATAAATTAAAGGAAAATGACACAACTACGAGACTAACGGCCTAATGACAACATGTCCATACTGTACATAAACACAGGCTAGTACATAGGCCTTGTACATGATGTACAAACACTGTACAGTGTATGTATGTGAAAGTTTTGATGTTGTTTTGTATGCAGGTTGTCAATTATCATTGATAATATTTGATTTTACTTTCCTCCTGTGTTGTGTTGATCGTGTATTTGTGAAGTGATCACAATCTGCAAGTCAAGTTACTATACTGTAAAGAAGCAGGCATGTTTGAAATCTCAATAGTGTTTTATCGTTGACAATCGGTCAAAATTCACTAAAACCTCATGAAAGTTTGGATGCGATAAACTAAAAGTATTTTTCTATTTTATTTTGGATTGTTAACCTAAATTTCATGATTCA
This sequence comes from Chiridota heheva, assembly GCA_020152595.1. Taxonomy (NCBI): domain Eukaryota; kingdom Metazoa; phylum Echinodermata; class Holothuroidea; order Apodida; family Chiridotidae; genus Chiridota; species Chiridota heheva. The sequence goes on along the minus strand of JAIGNY010000807.1, from coordinate 1,979,979 downwards.
ACAATCAACATTATACAAGGATTGGGAAAGAGATATCGCGATAGTCGACATATCATGACAGTACTATTTATTTGGACTTGTGGACATCGCAAGTGAATATAATTATCCCCATAATTCCAAGAATGTCCTCTATTGTTTTAAATCGTTTGTTTCATATTAGTCCCTTTGGACAAAAAGAAATGAAAATAAACTTCCCAAAATTCACCAAAATTAATACTTTTAAAATTCCCTTACAAAAATACTGTCCATAAACTAGCGTCCATCCCTTTTCTAGTTTAGTCATATATACACATTGTCTTGAACGTGAAGCTCAATATTTGAGAGGGGGAAAGATAACAGTGATATGTTTGAACTGTCCTTTGTATAAAGTGTGAAACTTAATATTTGCCCTGAACCTTGGGCTGTTTCGTTAACGTTAGTCAACGGGAGAAATCAAAACAAAGACATACAATGGATTCAATTAAGCGTGTGTGTGTCTCTTTTTGAGCGTTTTCAGGTGAAAATAAATCTCAAATATGAAGCAAATCCTCTTTTTTTTATGGGAAGAACTTTTTCTGGCGGTACTAAATTTAATAACACAGAATGAAAATAATCAGAAAAGCTGTCTTTGTACTATATGCAGTAGGAAGTGCTTGTAGCTATATTTATGAAAATTATAATTTGAGGGTTATTGATATTGCCGATTTTTCTTTGAAATGGGGATACAGGGGTGGTTAGAGAAAGAAGATAAATTATTACAGAAGGGTGGGTACTTTGGTAGAGACTTGTGTAGCTTTACTTATTCTTGAAAAATAAGCATACGAGAATCACTTGGGAAAATATGAAGGTTTGGCCAGAAAGATTTATGTCCTGGAACCCGAGTTGATTATGCCAATTCTGACATGTTTTTTGTTCTCTGTAAATTATGTAAAATTAACCTATTCTACCCCTATGCAGCGTTCGACAAATCACCCAAAAATAAACTTGCCTGCCGGGCAGACACATGCGCAGAAATGCTTGCCCGGAAGCAAAACCCACTTGTCCGACAATAATTACGATAATGTTGGACAAAGTCTAATAAAAGACTCTTCACTTATTAAAACACTGTGGGAATTGTAATCCATATATCCTCCTTTGGTGGCCTGGATCATATATCTGCACATTATATGTTTTGTGTGTGTGCGATATATGTTTATGTCTTACTGTATATATGGTTGCATGCATGTATGATGTTGTTATGGGCTTATGGCGAGGGTTAAGATCATTTTGTAACATAACGACATATTTTGGCTTAAAAATAAATAAAATATAAGTCTGATTTAAGTTATTTTCTTGGTATTTCCATCAGTTATATTGTAGTAATTATAATCTGTGTAATGAATTGAGTTTTTAAAGAGAAATTCACTCTATTAGTTTGGATTAATTTATGGTTGCCCGGCATGCATATCAACTTGTAAATCAATTTGCCTGGACATAAATATTACTAACCTCTGGTGTCCGGTCAGGCGATGTTAAAATTAGTCAGTAGAAGTGGAGAATTAACTGTAGAATTTCAAAGCTTTGGGCATAAATCTGTCTGGGAACGAAATCAAACTTATCAATATGGTTTGGAGATGTTGGACTCCTAATTCAAGCATTTAGCAAATGGCAACTGGTAACTGGCATTAGTGCAAATTGTAATGGGCATGCTTTCTACTTTAAAAACCGGGTCATCTCTAAAATTGTTGAATGAGAATAAAGATCATTTATCTGATAAACAATAAGCTATCTCAGTACTTAGTTCACTGATTATTGTTATCAGCATATTTAATTGGAAATGACAGTTAGACATATGCATTGTTTTAGATCTTTATGCAAGCATTACTGATGGCATGGGGTGAGCAGGTGACACAAGTCAAATTTTTGGTTGGTTGTTTCATTTGTTTGGCAAAAATGCCAAACTTGGTTATAATAATGTGATGGTCAAATTTGTGTTAACAACCCCTAGGCTCTCCTTACGATAAGTGGAGGAAAGCCCCTGTGTTTCTCCCTGTGTCTCACTTTCTCCAGGTTTCCCTTTCACAATTCTTCATGGTTACATCAAAAAAGCTTTAAGAATTCAATGTACAGTATTTCCTTATTTGAACAAGATTTGTTACTTCCCATTGCCTCCGTAATATTATATGCTATTTTAATCTACTCATGCATTACTCGCGTACGTCATAACTATCTCATGACTAGTATACATACTATCTTGCACCATGCTCTGTGTATTATCAGAATCATGCCATAACACGTAGTACAAATATACTTCATTATGGTATCTAAATATGCGTCTATTTCATCACCACCTATTCGGTCACGATACCAACAACAATAATATTTCATGGTGCCAATATTTATTTGCAATTTACGCCAATTTTCTTGATGGAGAGAATTTAGGAGGACTACAAACGTTTGTGATTGGACGAATACATCATATGTAACTCATAAATTGTTCTGCTTGGACCAAGTCATCTGTGCCCATGAAGGGTGTAGCCGCTTGTGATCCATATTCCAGAGTTATTAATTGAGCATATTGATATGTCCAATATCTTTCATCAAGATGATAAGTAACTAATCATTCCAGCCTCGGAACTATGGAAGAATTGGTAATGATCATTAACTGCGTATTAAACGGTGCCATTGAACATTAACAAATTAAATCATTATGTGGAGTTAGGAGAAAGCAGAACACTTTCCCATAAATACATCAATATTCCAGATATTATCATTATTTTGACTAAGGACGAAAGTGTACCAGAATGGTAAATGATTTACAATATTTTTCTGATATAAATTTGCCGAATTTGATTATTATTCATTCACCATTGCCAATTTTAAGTACATCTTATTACTCAGTTTCTGCCCATATACTTGTACACACGGGTGTGGAGTTCCTCAACCTTCTCTTTTTGCACCCCTTGAGTCATCTTTCCGAGAAATGACTGAACCGCAGGATTGGACAAAAGTTACTACATGCGACAGTGATCATTTATATACCCAGTGCGTGCTGACGTCAATTTGTATATTCCATTCCTGGAGGATGCCACACCTGGAAGAGATCACTTCACAACAATAACAACTGAAGAGTTGACAGTACTACATGTACGAAGTCCAGAAGTTACAACCTTTTTCATCATGCTTCAAAAATTATTATGAACTTTTATAGACTGAATGTTTATTTTTACATATTTGTGCAACCAATGTTTTAGTTTCTTTGAGCAAAGATGACAATATAAGTCTTCGTTAGTGTGTGCCTAACACCAGTTTCACTACTTTTAGATTTTAAGCTCTAGAAACATGGGGAACTGACCGGAATCACACCACCCTGTATGAATTGGGCATCCAATGACCTACCAACGGCATTTAATTCATTTAAGGAATATTGTAATTTGATTTTTGAGGGTCCTTTAAAGGCAAAGGCATAAGAATTTGATCATATCACTTCAACCCTGACATACCCCCGTCTAATGGTTGTATCGAACGACAGGTACAAACTGTTACGAACACGATTCTTAAGGCCAAGAAAACCAATGCCGATATGCATCTTGCATTAATCTGTCTTAGATCAACACCATTAAATAACCACTTTTTTTTTCTTCTGCTGAACTCATCTAGCCGACGAATACGGTCAAATCTTCCTAAAAAATTTACAACCCCTCACCTAACAAAGATGCTGTATATAACTGTCTCAAACAGGATTCACATTAATCCTACTTCGATAGGTATGTCCGAGATTTACCGCCACTACATCCTGGACAGGTTGTAGGAATCCAGAACCAAGACTGGTAAATGGACACCTGCCACTGTTCTGAACAAATATAGTGAACCAAGGTCCTATGACATACATACTCAAGATAGCGGTATCCTTAGATGGAACAGACACCACTTACGTGAAACGGGAGAAAAGAGTGTGATTCCATGAAGATATTTAGACAACACAAGTCAGATATCTACACAAAGTCACGAACGGCTACAAAACACAGAGCAACAAAAAGCAATATACATGAAAACTCCACAAGATCCATGACGCAGATTGTTGTATTCTTAAAATTCATGTATCCATATTTCTAGTTCCATGGGAACGTAAAGACACACAACAAAAATATAGTCAGTTTCCAATGTATTCATTCAAATGCAATTGATCATATATCACCATAATGTTTTCTCATTGAAGAAGGGGGATGTAATGTTATATGCTACATGTACTTTAACTACTCACGCATTACAGTACTCACGTACGCCATAACTATCTCATGACCCCCCCGTAATCCTACTATCTTGCTTCATGCTTTTTGTATATTCATTGTATCAATCACTTCAATATCAGAATCATGCCGTAACACACGTAGTACAAATCTACTTAATTATTATATTATATCTAATAATGCGTCTTATTTCATCACTACCTATTCAGTCACGATACCAACAACAGTAATATTTCACTGTCATAATGTCATTCTGATATGATTTTCATATGAACAGTTACCTTTGAAAGGATCAACCATGCATTAGGCTCTGAGTCAGAACGATTCAATATGCACGTACTTTCTTTAAAGAACAAGATTTACTTATGAACATAGTTACCTTTAAAAGGATCAACCATATATTATGCTCTGTGTCAGAAGGAGACTTTTGAGAATGCCATTCAAACTGCACGTACTTTCTTCAAAGAACAAGATTTGTTACTAATTCACATTGTCCCTCATATTATCATTCTGATTTGATTTACTCTTGAACTGAACCTTGTAAAGTTGCAACCATGCTGTAAGATTCTGTGTCACAATTTGGCTGTAATTCATCCTCCTTTTCACTTTTGATTGATTGATTGATCGATTCAAACATTTATTCAAGCAAACTTCGATATATAGTACAGATACACTGTATATACAGGTATACAATATGATACATACAGTGAAACAAAGATATTCATATAAACATTCATTATAGGAATATTCCCAGGTTTTTTTGTAACCTTTCATATAAAAAGAGAAAAAAATTAGAAACAATTTAGTATAAAAATTATGTTGATATGTTATTCCTACCAGGAGATATTCAAATTTTTAAGGCTCACAAAAAATGCCAATAAACAAATAGGAAAAGCCCCAGTATGACATCACAGCAACACATTCTCCCACAAAGTCGATGTATTTCTTGAAATCTATCATCTTTTTTTTATTAGTAAACCCGGCTAGAAAAATAAATTGATGAAAGTTGGGTATTTATATACATTGCCAAATGTACCCTACTTCAATAACTTTTGGAAAATTGTTTCTAATCATACAGAAACAACCAATTAACGTTCAAAAATACATAAACATTTGCAATGGTATTGGCTCTTTGACATCAACAAACATGAATTCATCATACTATGCAAAAACTTTAAAATGCAATTGGGAAATCTTTAAAATCCCGTATCTGAATGGAATATGATATTAACCTGACTTTTGTACCAAAGTGGCTCTAAAAGTATGCTCTTTCAAATGAAATTTTACAAAAAACCATGGGAATATTCCTGTAATTACAAAAGTGGCTTTGGAGCGCCACACAGGAAGTTAGAGTAACATATAAACGTGTGGCCTTCAAAACACAAAATGAACACCAACTTGCACCCCCCTCCCTCTTCCCTCACAGACAGACATAAATATTTATAACAATGCTGTAACACTAGTCGAATTTAAATTAAATTTTGGCAAAAATGTGATCAAATTAAGAGAGATACTACAAAATGGGATTTGGGAAACTGCATGAAAAGACCAATTTTTGAAAAGCAACACAGTCAGAATAAAGTTGATCCAAGAACATTTAAAGGCAGAGCGTAATTTATAATATGAGAATGATGGAATGTTGAGAAGAGGTACTGTAAGCTTATTGGGTGGGTGATTAAATTGATAAGAGTTCCTTGTTGACTATTGATGAATACTATTTCGGCCACAGAAAAAAATATAAGGAAAAGAAAGAGGAGCTTAGATTGATGCGATTGATGCATGAATGAAGATACCAGCTTGATAAGAGTTAATATCGTATACAGATAAAATGTTATGTTTAGCAAACAAAGGTGAGGCATGGTGAAAATAATTTACTTTAATTCTCAAACAGACTACCCTTTTTTGGAGAACAAAAAGTTTGTTTAGATGTGAATGATTCATACAGCCCCAAACAATATTACAATTATATGAAAGATAGGGTAAAATAAGTGTTGTATAGAGACACTAAGGTACGAGTGGGCAGCAAATTGTTTCAGACGATAGATAATACCATTACCCTTATAAATTTGTACTACATACTAAATCAATATGATTCTGCCATGTTAAATGTTTATCAATGATAATACCTAGAAATTTAGTAGCATTGGATAAGGGAATATCGTGATTAATAAAAGACATCTCTCTCATGCATTTGTAGTAGGTCCAAGATCACTTCCAACATATTTATCACACATTTTAAATCTGCTCACGAAAAGGATAGAACCACAGGACAAAAACTGTGGTTGACTAGAGGGGGTAGTAAGCTGATGACCTTTAACCTGTGTCTGGAATCTGTAAAGTAAAGATTTATCTATGGTTTTCAAATGTTTTTGTACTAAGTCACAATTTGGTTTAGTGTAAAGTGTAAAGGTTGACACATAAATTTCATTTTTATGGCTCATACCAAAGAATGTGGCATTGAAATGATGAGGATGGGTTGGGTTTTTTCCTTGGTGGGTGTAATCAAAACTGAATCTTTTTATGGTGTTTGGGATTCACAAAATTGATCAAAGAATATATAGAAGGGCTTTGACATTGTGTTGTGATAAGTGAATATTGATAATTATGGTAAGAACCTTTTCTTGCTCACAATTGCAAATAATCAGGGTTTTACATGTAACAGGGTGTTCTTAAGAACAATTCCCTCTATGTACTATGAGACACAAAAAAAGGCTGAAGTTGCATGTCAGGAGAAAATGAGCATAAACATATCAAGTGAGTTAGGCTTACAGGTTATTTCATTGTAGTTAGGCTCAAAACTTATTTCATTGTAGTTAGGCTCGAAACTTATTTCATTGTAGTTAGGCTCAAAACTTATTTCATTGTAGTTAGGCTCAAAACTTATTTCATTGTAGTTAGGCTCAAACTTATTTCATTGTAGTTAGGCTCAACACTTATTTCATTGTAGTTAGGTTCAAAACTTATTTAATTGTAGTAAGGCTCAAAACTTATTTCATTGTAGTTAGGCTCAAAATGCATTTCATTGTAGTTAGGCTCAAACCTATTTCATTGTAGTTAGGCTCAAAACTTATTTCATTGTAGTTGGGCTTAAAACTTATTTCATTGTAGTTAGGCTCAAAACTTATTTGATTGTAGTTAGGCTTAAAACCCATTTCATTGTAGTTAGGCTCAAAACTTATTTCATTGTAGTTAGCTCAAACTTATTTTATTGTAGTTTGGCTCAAAACTTATTTCATTGTTCATAGAATTTGAATGTGGTGTGACATTGATATGCTCGTTTTACATATCACAAGATGAAATTTGCCTACCAAAATTATGTGTGTGTTTGGAGGTGCTGGGTTTACAAAACCATGTTAAGATACAAACAACCACAAAAGATATAAATCACCTCGTCTCTGGAACAACTTGCCAATTCATTTACCTACCACATGCTCCTTTTACTCTTTCAAACATTCACTCAAAACGTACCTTTTTAGGGAAAGCTATGTCTTTATATGATGTCCTTTAATTCCTTTTTTTTTTCTGTCCCATTTTATACTGCTTTCATCTGTGAATAGCCCTTTATTTAAAATACTGCTTTCTTATGTGAATAGCCCTTTATCTTTATAACTATCATGTTTACAGTGATCTTTAATTTTAATGTTCTGATTAATCATCTCTTAGTATTTATTTTTTATTTTTTAATGAACAGTGGTGTTTTAGTTTTAAATTTGTTTCTTTTTTAACAATTTCAGTATTACTCTTATTATAACATTTTTGAATATTCTTACCTATTTATCTTATTTTAATATTTCTTTATGTCCATGTATATGGAATTTATTATGTAGTGCGCTTAGAGCTTTTTTAAATCAAGCGCACTATAAATGTATAATAATGATATTAATAATAAATTCATAAATAGCAAGTGGAAAATTCCCCCTTGCCACCCACCTAATTCCGCCTAAGAATCATTCTGTGTAAGCAAGACTCGAGATTCAGTTCAAATTTATAAACTATGTAATGATTCTAAATCATATTGATTATTCAACTCAATGTGGGAACCAGTATGTTGCCTTAGGAGTCCAAAAATATCTGCAAGCATGATACAGATTTCTATTTTCCTAAAAGTTAAATCCAACATTCAGATCTGACAGAGGTTATGTTCTAAACTTCCCGGATTAAAAAAAAAGCAACTTTTGAAGTTTGTGGCAGTGTTTGTGTCAAGCCTTACCTAAGCTTAGCCCTATGGGGCAGTTATTCCTCAAAAAGGAAATTGCTCATAATTTACAAATAATACTTCAATATATGTCTTAAGGAATATTTACTTTTAGTATTATAACATTTTTGCTCCCTTTTGTCAATGACTTTAGTGATAATGATTCCGATGAATAGGACCTTATTTCTGTTTGAATTTTACTGCTAAACAGTTGGAAATTGATATTATTCACGTTGATTTTGTAAACTGAAACCTATCAGGTATTCGTCCCTCCTCCAATTTCTTCTTCAGAATCTGTGTTTATGCAGGGAGTTGGAATAGACTCCCTGGTTTATGTAAGTTATAAGCGTATGTTTGAATAATGGCTTAACGTATTTTCCCTTCAAGTAGCTGTATTTATAGAATTTCACCCACAAAACCACAGTTTTGGAATCAGGATCAGAAGATATTGCCCTGCTACCCTTAAGAACAACAAATAAAAACCATATTGATGGGCAGGTTTGTGTTTTGGTACCAGGGTTTATTTAAGTTGTTGGACCATTCATAAATTTTGCATGGCACATGAGATGATGACTGTAAAAAAGTCTTTGGGGTATTGCCAATTGTGAATGAGGAAAAGTCAGTGAAAGGACATTTTGTTCCTGGAATGAGTGTTATTTTACTCATATGATAAAATAATAACTATTACATTCATACTAAAGATATAGCTTGATGTTTTCTTGGATTGTAAAGATGACTAAATGCCAAAATTTTGTCCAAGATTGTTTTAATTTTCAGCAACAGACCCCTAGCTTGATTTAAAAAGGGGTTAGGGACCGTACTAGGCTTGTTGAGGGGCACATTAATGCGCATGCGAAGCACTGCTTCTTTTTGCAGTGGAATCCAGGAGCCTCGTGAGGCTCACTCAATCCCATGGTGAAGAAGCTCTGGGATTTGAGCTATAATCTTACATCAGAATGAAACTGACTTACTATGGACCATTTATGAGCGAAGCAGGAAAATTGCTTACTCTGCTATCATTCTGTGTTCTGTATCCATGTATTTTATTTATGAGCTTAATTAAGATTATTAAGTTAAAACAAAATTAAATAAAAAATAAAAAATAAAACATGAGTGGCAGGGCGGACCCCCAGGAGGGCAGAGCAGGCCCACGGAGTGGCGGGGCAGGCCACCTCTGTGAAACAGCAGAGCTAGTGGTCTGAGCAATTCTTTCAGTTCATAACAAATAGGGCTTACTTTCATGCAATAGTCGACACATAGTCCAACCTATTTTGTATTTTGTGAGTTGAGTCAGTACCATGGTCAGCACTTGAGAAGTATGTTTCTGTAGGTGGGGGAATTAGGTGGGGGATTCCCCCACATACCCACATCAACCCACATACCCCTACAGTCACCTTTCCTTCCTTCTTTATTATCACAGTGACAAACTGTAAATATATTAAATCTTTTTTTTTTTTTTGCAGATTGAGTTGGCATAACCAACATGATAAGTGTATGTATGTACCCACAGAAACCCACACAACCCTTTTCACCTTCACTTTCTCTTTATCTCCCTCCTTTCTCCGATAGTTAAAAGCAAACATACATTTGGCACCTGCTACTCGTCATATGTTAATTGTAATGAACTGTTAAATCTTCAATTTTAAAATTATGATTATTACGGCAATATGTTTCGTTGTACCTGTAACTAATATTTTCCTTTATTTACCCTGTATCCAAGAATTGTGCTAATGTTATTTGATCAGAGAGAGTTGGTCGGTTTCCAACTCACAGGTTTGGGAAGAAGACAAAGAAGTTGATTGAAGGATATTTCTCTGGTCAGCGGCTGGTTGCCTTAATATTATGTTATTAAGTGGACTGGTCAGATTAAATGATAATTCATCCATCAAACTGTCTATTAAGTATTATTCCACTTCACCTCACTATAAAACAAACACTTAAGTCCTAACAAACCATATTTGCATTTATATCCTTTATAGTGAGTTCATACATTTCAGACCTATCTTTGTTTTTTTTGTAGGAGGTCAAGTTTCCAGTTGTTTATGCACACATTTGAGTGCAGCTTGTGCTTTTAAAGGAATAGTCCCATGGATTTTCATTTTTTCATATATGATAGAGAAAATTTTCAGAAACAAAGTGATGTAAAAACTATGTTAATATCTTATTCCGTTTAGAAGTTACAAAATTTTAACATACTTTTGAATTTGGACAAAAGTGACTGGATGGCAACATTTGTGATGTCATAGAGACAATTTCAGCAAAACATCTTTTGTATTTCCTTTAAAATGATTTGGACTTTTTTTCATTGAAAATGTGATGTACACCAAGAAAAAAAAAAAATGTTTTCTTGTAAATTATATATTCCACCCTATCTCTATAATAAACCAAAAATGCTGTTTGATAATGTAAAAGAAGTGTGATTAAGAACTGTGCTGGAATTGCCTTGATAATATCACCAAGCTGACGGTACTGTATGAGGTGTTTTTAAAGAACATTTTTCTACTCTTTAAATTGTTTTAACTTTTAAAAGGAATAAGATATTAACATAGTTTTTAAACCACTTTGTTTCTACAAATTTTCTCTGTCATATATGAAAAAATAAAAATCCATGAGAATATTCCTTGAAGTTTGTGTGAATTAGGTGAAAAATACACCTTTAATATATAACAGTAAAACTCTGAATATTTTCTTGAAAATTACTACAATTTTTTGTAAGACTTAACTTTTTTGTGATTTCCACCCACTTTGTCAGCCAGTTTTGTTTTTAGCAGGGAGGAAGGGGGACCCACTCTTAGAATAAACAAAATGTTATGCAGTTCCCTTCACCCCTATTTTGTGGATGCTGAATTTACCTTTGATGGGAATCTCTTTTAAAAGCCAGATATTGTATTAACATGGACAGTAATACACAATAAAAGTCAACATTTCTGATTGGTCAAACACAAATACCGACAACCAATCAATAACCGCCGCATAAGTAACAAGCACACTGTACATACTGTACACACGCACAATGCGTATAGTACATATTTTTTTAGGAACGATCCACAACCGGATGCGATGTGAACGATAACATCACAATTTTAAGTTATTTTACAAATTTTACTGAGACGAGATTTCCTCTTTAATCAAATAAAAAATGAATCGGACAGCTGACAGTCAAGTGAATTGATTAGAATAGATGCCCAACAGACAAGTACTATAATCAAACCCTGTGAAGGATGCAGTTAAGTTTGAAGAAGTTTGAAGAAGCATCAGGGGGGTGGAAGGGGTATGAAAGTAGGAACGTACATCATGGATAGCCAGGGATTGGCAAATGACTTTCATAGCTGCCTGTCATACACAGGCTTACAATGCATTGCAGATTTGTCTAGTAAAAATTAATATTTTCCTGTACTCAAAAATCCTTAGGACAACAACATAATGTTTCCTCCCAGACGACCTTAAAAGTAAAAGTTGAATGCCCCGTGGGTAATATACTTTGAAGGTTGAACAATTTAACCCTGCAGGTGACCACACTTATCAATAGTTTATGGGGAGGGGGGGGGGAGTCAGAAAAGAAAGCAAATATTACATACCTTGCACAAGTTTGTATGAATGTGAGGTGGTCCTAATATTTCTTGAAGTTATCTTAGTACCTATAATTTGGAAAATTTGAAAACTGACAATTTAGGAGGCCATTATCCTAAAAATGGTGTTGCAGTCATATCATCAACTTGACAAGCTAGTGACTCACATTCAACTTATCTTCATTCACCAGTGCTTCACAACTGGTTTATCAAATGGCTGTTTACATCTTGAACTATATAACCTTTACCTGTAGAGAAAGAGATGTGAAATACCCTACCTACCTACCTACCTAAAATGACTATGTAGTTGCCCATACAAAAAAATGACAACTGTACCTGCTATAAACAAAGTTCTCTTCTTAATTTTTTAGGGAAATATCCTTATGATAGAAGTTCAAAACTCTCAAATGGCTGCACACTGTGTCACTTTTCACAGTATGCAAACAGTGGCCCCACTATTGTTCACAGGTGCAAGAAGGCTTAGTCCTATTGATTCTCTGTCAAATAAAGTTGATAAATGACATCTTCCTTTGATACCTATAATTCCACCATCTTTTATTTCCCTTAATCTCTGCTCAAATGCGGTTTCCACACACTTCTTCTTGAATACTTGCTGCTAAGATATATTAACCAAGAATTGTTTATGTGTAGAATTAGTTGTATTGTTTGACCTTCATTAGTTCTGTATTAAAACAGTAAAGAATATTTGTGGGGGTTTTCTTTGTTTTTGGTGTCTTTTTGATGATTTTTTTTGGGTGGTTTAGCATTGGCCTTCATGGGTTGATGACTTTCTTAAAGGATTGTGATGGGTTTTTGAAATGCAAAAACAAAGAATAGTTTTTAAGGATGGGTACCTATAAGATATGGGGTACCTTATAAGATATGACACATTCTTTAATGAAGCCTTTGATTATACAAAAATGAAAACTGTATCATAATTATTATTATATTGTTTTTGTTTTGGGGGATGGGGGTGAGCTAGAACAAACAGGTTCTGGGGGTTAAGCATGTGGTTTTTAAGTCCAAGTGTCTGGAATGATAAGTGGCCTGCTTACAGTATATCTGGTACTTGTATCAGACTTATAACAGAAGATTTATGTAAATGGGGGTCTGTTTCCAATTTTTTTTTTTTAGATTCTCTATAAAAAAAAATGTTTTTAGATTTATTGGTAATATGAAGGCTTTATTCTAGTCCATTTTGGCAATAAGAAATCCATTTTAAAAATAGAAGCTGATGTTATTGAGGTTGAATGTTAAATAGATTTTTCAAGAAATTAGATCATCCAACCGAACTAAGTATTTATGGTAATAATCATTATTTCTTCAATTTTTGACAATATATCTGACTATATAATAACAGCCAGAAAATTAATTTTCTCAACCACGTTTAGTACTGATATGTTGTTTCCCACTCTAACAGAAAACAACCATCTGCTGCAATATTTTATATTTCCGACTCTGTATTCTGTTTCTTTGCTAAAAGAATCTTTCACAAGTTTTTGAAAACATTTTTTGAGTAAAAGCTCAACCGATTTATTCTGATGTGCAATTCCCTAGGTACATCTTTTTGTAGTGAAATCCTGATCGTGATAATGCTTCAGATGATATAGAGAAACAGCCAACAGCAGGTGGGGGACGGGATTTGTAACTGGGTTAGAATGAAAAGATGAAAACAATTTGTCGCATGATCCCAAGGATATTAGTCAGAACCAATCATGGATTGATTTTTCCACGTGTTGGTGAACATGATCAAGGGTTCAGAGTTGAAAAGGTGCATTCTGTGATGTACTTTCTACACAAAGTCAAAATCATTAAAACTTGAAGAATGCATACATTTTTTTATTTGAAAACAAAAATGTTATGTCATTTTTTTAATTTGAAATTAAAAATGTTATGTAGGGCCCCATAAATCTTAGTTTGACGATGCATTTAAGTTTGTACAAAAGGAGCGCATGAAATTAAAAATAACTGAACTGTGTGTGTATGCAGAACCTCTTGTCTTTAATTTCTTTGAAAACATGCTTCCAGGCTGTATGTGGAATTGCTAGGTTAGATCTTTTGAGTAATCATTAATACAGTAGATCAGTGATTCTTAATAGGCTGCCTGCAGGCCAAATTTGGCCTGCCAGACAAATCTGGCCCACTAGACAATCCAATCTGGCCTGCAAACAATAGGCATAGTGGAAAAAAATATATAGTATGTCCCGATCGTTACGAATGAGATTGGTAAAAATTGCAAAATCCTTGTTTATTTTGGATTTTTCCAAGGCAGATCAGCGCGCTAGAACATCGCGGCTTATCAAATAAAATGTTATCTTTAGTTCTGCTATAAAATGGGCAGACTTGTGGCGTGTCAACAGCAGGTAGATAAAAAAATGCCGACATCTGGCATACATCCTTATCGCACACGCTCTCAGCTTGTTTGTATTCAGGGATTATTTTGACGGGTTTGGTTTGTCATGTGATGCTGGTTTTGCCACGCGATTGGCCTGCGGCCTGAGGCTGTTGTCAAATGGTGGTCCGAGAAAAAATTAATTAAGAAACCGTGCAGTAGGTCATGCTCATATTTGAATTTCAATGCTCTGATATCACAAATGCTAAAAATAGATGTATGTGAGTAATTTTGTTATGAGTTTAAAGTGAAATTGAGGGAAGAATAAGTTTAGTTTAGCAAGATATTCAAAACAGCCAAATTCTAAAGAAAAAAACCTGAAAAAAGTTTACCAGCCAAACATGTTTAAAACGGCAAAAATTTGCCATATTTGGCTGGTAATCAGCCAAACTGGCTACCCTACTACTCCCCAAAGAAAGTCAAATAACTTTTATACTACAGGCTGTCCCCATTCCTATTGTGTTGGTGTCCTACCATACAGTTGGCAGATGTTTCAAATATGAAAAATGGTGCCTTTGACATGTGTCACATTTTCAGCATAGTTTCTAATGCTTTTGAATGTTTTTCATCTGGTGTGGACCCAAGTTTGGCATGTGAAGTGTATAAACTCAGGGAGTTGTCATTTAGAAACTGACAACTCTCTGATATACTGTAAGTGAAATTTATGGTCTCAGAAGAAAAAAATTAACTTTTGTTTTGTATATATATATATATATATATATATATATATATATATATATATATATATATATATATATATATATATATATATATATATATATATATATATATATATATATATATATATATATATATATATATATATATATATATATATATATATATATATATATATATATATATATATATATATATATATATATATATATATATATATATATATATATATATATATATATATATATATATATATATATATATATATATATATATATATACATATATATATATATACACACATATATTTTTGCTTTTAAACACTAAAAGTTTAAGCTACAAATAAGAGGCAACTTGCAACCTTAAGAAATACTTGTGATGTTATTTGTGTTGCTATTTATCCAGGCTATTCTCATTTTGGATTGAACACTTGTGGGTTTTGTGATAAAAACTGGTTTCAAGTTGCAATACCCTCCCAGATAGTTTGATAGAAGTTGTAATTACTTGTCATCAGACAAGTATTTAGAGATATAGATAATTATCAAAATGTCATTTCATATTTTAAAGGAGCACTAGACTGAAAAGTGAGGGCGTATTTTAGGGGACCCCAAAAAATTAAATGCTTATCTGGCACGCAACGGTATAACAATTTTCTGGTTAATATGAATATTCAAGTGACCTTATAGCTCTCACGTCGTCGTCTGTGGGATATGGAACCATGAAGTGTATTGATCTGTTGTGGATAATAAATCTGTGTAATTCGCAAAATAAAGCGACCCTCACTTTTCGATCTAGTGCTCCTTTAAGATGTGCCATTGTAAACTGGAGATTTTTAAAGAGGGAGAGAAGAGAGAAATTGCAGACTACAAAATTAATTCAGAATTATAATTTTAACTAAGTTACAATTAAATACTGTAAATACCATAGTATAATGGATATATTCAAATACTGTACTTTGGAATATATCACATGATCACATTTCCATTTCGTACTTGATTCCATTCATAGAGTATATAAAATTGGTGAAGAAAATTGTTTAAGTGATGAAGGTTCAAGTTATAACAATTTATAAAATGAATCAGAAGGCTATTCCTTGAAAGATACAGTATATCTTACCTTTCTCAGACTCCTTTCGAAAAATATTTTGGAAAATTTAAAAGGGCTTATATCGAAGATGTTGTTAATCGACATAAAGAATTGTCATTTTGGACAACAAATGCTGTTGAATTATTTACAATTGAATAGTTTATAATGAGCAAGGTCTATGAATGATTTTAAAAAATAAAATGCCTAATCTTGTTTTTGCGGTAAAATATTTAAAAGTATATTAGCTTTTAATCGTTTCTGGTACACCTGTTTTTTTTAATATGCTTGCAATTTATGTACTGTGCCCAATTTAAACAAAGTTGATCTTTTTTCCATCTTTCTGTTGTAGCATAAATGTCATTGGCAAATTGGGCTAACTTCAATCATTTGATTTGGCACATCATTAAAATTTTCTGAAATAAGATTTTTTCTCTTTCTAACTTTAACAAACTCAGGTGAATTTTTGAGAATAACCGCTAGCAATAATCGTTAAAATTTTGATTGGTGTTTTAACCGAACCTGTGTTGACAGAGATTATGCTTTGGTCACAATTTAGGTGGACATAAAATGGGCTATAAAATTTCATGAAGAAGTGGAAAAGTTTTATCAGGGATAGATTTTTATGGCAAGTTTTTATGGCAAGTTTTTAAGTAGTATTTGTAATTGGAAGCTTACAAAATAAGTACGTCCATATATTTGGACAAAATGATGAATAATTCTCGCTCATAATTGTTTGGCATAGCAATTTAGATGATTGTCCAGAAACAAACTAAAGCAGTTTTTAAATCCAAAAGGTTTCTGAAATGTTGATATTTAACTCCCAGGGGTCAACATTCTTTGTTATTTCTCATGATTTCCTGCATTCTTGACATTAGAATAATACAATGCTCATAAATAGAATGTTGGTGGAGGGAAATAACACACAAAAAAAACTTTTTTAAGGCATACAAAAAGTTCTGAAGTACATGAATTGTTGTAGTAATATTGTTTTAAACCATGTCAACATTGTGAATGTGAATTGAAAGATAATAAGATAAATCACAATTCCTTACTTGACATTAATGTTTAGCTTCTGTGAAAAAATAAACATCTGTTTCTGTTTTATTGCCCGCACAATGGAAGTAGCC
This sequence comes from Chiridota heheva, assembly GCA_020152595.1. Lineage (NCBI taxonomy): Eukaryota > Metazoa > Echinodermata > Holothuroidea > Apodida > Chiridotidae > Chiridota > Chiridota heheva. The sequence continues at coordinate 1,962,724 of JAIGNY010000807.1, read as the reverse complement.
TGCACATAGGGTCGTCGTCTCATGCAGTAGGTAGCTCATATTAAACTGCTCTTTTGTTGTTGTGATAGTTACAACTTCGGAGTATTTTGCAAATTTTTGTCCAGACTTCCAACTGATACAGTTGAAAGATGATACTGTTATTTGTACATTGTTTGTCACATTTTATTGCCTCGTATGTTTTCATTTAAGTTTAGCATTGTTATTTTCTCTTGAACTTATTTATATATGGCATTTATTTTGTTCAGATTTTTATTTTCTGATATTTTTTTTTTTTAAGTTTATGTTCTTAGAATAGTTGTTATTGGTAGTTTAAGGTCAAGATGACAAATTTAATTTTAATTTCATTGTCATAGAGCTACATGATGATCAAAATAAAAGCCGAGTGCTAGAATGCAAGAGGTTTTCGTAGAAATACATTCATATTCTCACATTTTTGGCAGACTCCTATTGTTGTAATATGCCAACAAAGAGCACACTTCACTTGGTACAGTATTTTAAGCTTAAATGTTGCACTTGGCACATTTGACTCTGACTGTTGCTGTGCCGTTAAACATCAACAAACCAAACCTTGAATGTTGCACTAGTCAGAGCAATGGAGAGAAAGGGGAGGGGGGATGTCATCTGACCTTCCACATCACTTTTTCTTAATTTTGTATTTGTCTTTAATTTGTAGTAGTTAAGTTTCTTTTGTTATTCTAAGATTCTTTATGTTCCAGATAAATGCTACAAAACTGCAATTGAGTTCCAACAAAATTTCAGCTGCAGTTGTTTAACCTAATTGAAGTTAAATCGTTTTTAATAGCTTGACCACTTGTTTAATTTCGTTCATGAACTCGCAAGTGTATGGCCAAGAATTGCGCACCCTTGATGTTTTCCCCAATGTGACCCATTCTTTGAAATCAAATACAGCTTTTGATACACTTCATTTGCTTGAAGTTCTTAGGTACTGTTAAGTTCTAAGGTCACCCAGTCCTGATTACCCCCTTTCTGTTTGACCTGCTCAATTACCCTCATCTGACCTTTAAACTATATTCTTTACAAATTGTGAGTCTTGTTAATTGCATCAGAAAGGAAAATTTGACATTGGGGAGGATGTACTGGTTAGTCATTGGACACACAAGTTGAAAACTAGCCCACAGTTGTGTACCCTTTAAGATCTATGGACAGACAATAGGCTATAATTTATAAACCATGAAAATAGCACCAAAAAAAAAAAAGAATCATTTAAATCAGTTACAAATTGACTATTTTACAGCATTTTGAATTTTATGGCCTTTAGTATATTTAATAAATTATGCAAATTGAATCAACATTTTGTGACATTGACACAGGAAAATGAATGAATTTCCTGATGTTAACTTATTGTTTTTCAATCCTTCCCCAATGTTATTTGAATGGGAGAGGTTGAATATAAAGAAGAGGTTTTGAATCTTTTCAATACCTAGCAGGAGAGCAGTCTGGGGATTTTCAGTGACAGAAATTTAGGACAGAAAATTAAAGAATTGCATTAAATAATTTGAGCTGTCCTCTCTTTCATACATCAGTGGCATCACAACTTTTACATATATATATTAAAAATTCTCCAAACTTTGGTTAGCCATAACTCAACATAACTGAAAGACTTCTGTTCATATTTTAAGTGCTTTCTGATGAATATACAACCTACAGTACCTGTTTATATACCTTTAATGTATAGCCTCCTTTTTGGAAAGTCTCTAGTTTTAAGAGGAAAAAGTCATATTTCCCTGGTTTCACAGAGGTTACAACTAAAAAAAGCATGGTTGTGTGGGACCATCTTACTTGGTTTTTCAATTTTGGGAAATTTTCTCAATTTTTGCTCAATTTTCGGGGAATTAAAAAAGAAAAAAATTGCCCAAGTTTCGAAGGAATTTTCTTCAATTTTCAGTAGCTTTTTTAATTTTTTTTAAATTTTTTTCGATTTCGGAACATTTGCTTCCTTCTGTTTAATATTTGGGAAATTTTCTTCATTTTTAGAGCAGGTTTTTTGATTTCCGGCCAGTTAATTGTCTTTCATTTTCAGGCAATTTTCTTTGATTATCAGAAAAATTTCCTTTCTTTCCGGGCAATTTTGGGCAGTTTTTTTCCAAATCCTGGACAATTATCTTCCATTTTTGGAACATTTTTTTCCATTTCCGGGCAGTTTTTATTTTGGGAAATATTCTTTAACTATTAGGAAAATTGGCCGAGTTGGGCATGATTCTGATAAATCACTGTTATAAAAAGTACATTTTACAGTACATCTCTGCCCAAGTATGATATCATCATCATGATATATAGCCGTGTCGGCATGATATTCTGCCCGACTAAGATGGTATCCAGCCGAAGGTTCCAACGCCCCCTCCAACCTCCAACGCCTCCTATGGCCATGGAAAATAGGTCCTTGGTCCCAACATTTACCATTGATAATTACAAACTTTTGAGTATTTTAGAACTTCATGTCCTGACTGACCAAGTTCCATCTGATGCAGCTATTTCCATTTTTAAAATTAGAAGATAATTCAACTTTTGAATTGTCAGCCTTTTTAGTGCACATTTGGATTTTGATTATTTTACATGTACAAATAATTAAACAAATTCAAAACTGTTTACAACATATATAGAACTTTCATAACTAAAAGAATGAATTAATTGAATACAGTGGTGTTTGCTGTAACTTTGCCAAACACTTCTACATGTAAATAGTGATTTAAGAACAATTTACCTTGGAAGGTTGGGAGTAAAGGTGTTTTGTGGTTCCCATCATGCTGAGAGGATAGTTTTTGATTAGCGAAATAATTTTCATGGTCTTTCAAAGGTTTTGAATCTGTTGGATATCTCACTAGGGATGCTATGTAGTCTTTTGTTTAGCATCTGATCGCCTGTAGGCAGAGATGTTTTGACCTTTGACACAGAATAAAAAAAATGACCTTGTTTGGCCAATGAGTTCAAAATATGCACCTTTTTGAAAGTATTGTAAACATATACAGTGCATGTATTTATAGGAGAGTGGTAGGAGTTGGACTGTTCATTTTAAAGTGGCTTTTAATACTGATATGTATGAGATAATTATATTCAATTATTTAAGGTATCCCAGAATAAAAGGTCTAATCGATTTACACCAAAATAATACTAGGTTTCTGCCAAAAAATACTCAATTTCTGCCAAATGTTCCTTTTTGCTTTCTTCTAGGATACTGACTCATTGTGTACTGTATTTTTGTTTCATTAGCTGCATCAAGCAGTGCAAGTGAAATAGAGCATTTATTTCTGCTAGGTGCATGAGTGCCACTACGATTAAAAGCAGATTAATGGAGTCCCTGGAAGGGGAGGGGGATGTTGAATTTGTTATCAAAATATGAGCATCTACTTTTTTTCTGTTCTTGAAGAGATACAAATTCCTTATTAGTGGACTATTTCCCTCTCCTTCAGCCTTCTAGCAATTGTTCCACTGGATAGTGGAGGGAAAAGGTGAAGGGTAAAGGGGAAGGTAGAAAAGAAGAGCGCCTTGGTGTTAATAAGGTTATATGGGTGAAGATGAGAGTAATTGAGGAAGAATAATGGGGATAGAAGGAAATGGCGTGAGGGACTGGTGACATATGTATATGTCATAAAACATGAATAGTGTAACTGTGCAAGCTTGACTGGTGAAGATTGAAATAATCCATGTAGCATTGAATCAGTCTCATCAGCTCCTTCTACATTGCCATTTATTTAACTTGCGGTAAGCCATTTCTGAATAAGGCAATTTTACGCCCTATCTGTTGACATTGTCTGTTGACATTGTCATTTCAATAATCATCACATCAATTTTACTGCGGCTAATTTAGAGTTTTGTGGGTTTTAAATACAAAACCTCATTGGAGTAATTTTAGCAACAAACACGGTGTCAATGACTCTTTTAGAAAGTCATGCATGAGTTGACAGTCGTAAAAAAAGGCAATTTATTTTGAAAATTTAAAGTGTTATTTACATTGTACCTTACCAATTAATGTACTTGGCATTATATAGTAATAAAATTCCAAGTTATTGCACTTTGCCAATTACTGTACTTGACATTATATAGTTATAAAATTCCAAGTTAAACATTCCCACCGCTATAAATTTGACTAAACCCAAAGTTTTCTTCATTTATGTTTAGTTTAGTTTGCCTCTAGTTTAATTGTGGTTAAGCTATTCTGTTAGTTGTTTTTGGAATCTTATAATGTTGATCATTGATAGATAGAATGGTAACAATAGATAGTAGATGACACTGTAAATCATGGTTCTTCACTATCAAAATTTTTGCATAGTATTCCATGTGTAAGGGTAGAGTCAGGCTGTTTGGCTGTGTTTACGCTTCTTTTTTATTTTTGAGACTTGTCTTGAAACATTTTGAAAGCTCAATTTCATGCGACTAAAAGATTTTAGTTGGAAGGGACAAAACATGATGTTTCATTTCATTTCATTTATTTGTTTCTTCACAACATTCAAAACAAACAATAATAATAATACTAATACTAATACTACTACTAATAATAATACAAATAATAATAATAATAATAATAACAATAATAATAATAATAATAATAATAATAATAATAATAATGATAATGGCGACGACGACGACAATATACTGTACATATGACAAAAAAACAGAAAGTTGTGAAAGGAAGTGCCCTAAAAAACCAGCATTGCTTAACGAGTAGGGCACTCCCTCAAAGTAATGAGATAATAAGACTTAATCTACTTAAAATATATACATAGTTGTATCTCAGCAAGAATAGAGAGAAAACAAAATAATATGATATAATGATAATTATATGTTGGGGGGGGGGAATGAACATCCTTTTGATTACATGTATAATTCAAACATGTTTGTATTCTTTACTACAAAAAAACAATGTTTAGCAAATCTTTGAGGGCAATTGCACTCCTTGCCTCTATGGCGAGCCATTCATGTATATGGACATGAAAGGCATGCAAGTTGCATTCATGTAAATGGACATGAAAGGCATGTAAGTTGCATTCATGTATATGGACATGAAAGGCATGTAAGTTGCATTGTTTTAAATTTGTTAAAACCACACAAACAGCTAAAAATCTTGTCAATATTTGCAGCTTTTTATTATTTCTTATGCAAATTTGTGATGTATGAAGGGGCAGACCTCACATATTTTTCAAACAAAATTTGTTTAATTGTCTTTGCTGTAATCAATCAATCAGTGTCAGAGTAAATAAGCTCTTTGTTTTATGTTGTTAATACCTGCATAATTCATTTAAAAATAAATTGTGTAATTAATGATAGCCTAATTTGTTAGACCATGTTTGAGTGGTTTAGTAGTATTCATTAGCATACCTGCATATTACTGATTGCTCTTGTTTGGTATGGTGCAACCAGTATATGTTGTAATGACATAAAGGTAGAATTTGGGTTGAAGTGGAGGTTTGATATCCAATGATTCTTTGGAGGTGATGAAATGTTTGACAAGATATAAATGTGCTGGTAGGTTTAGTAGCAGTGGAATTCTTTGACTTTTTCATGGTTGGGGAGGGGAGTTGGATAAAAATAAATTGAAAAATTCCAACTCATGATCATTGGCTTAACAAAGGAATGTGGGTGGGGTCACAAAATCAAATTTTCATATTGAAAATGGGGGTGAGAGGGGCAGGGGAGGGGGGAGGGGTTAGGGAGTCACAAAATCACACTAATGTGCAAAAACTCCAGATATAAATTTGGAATGAAATGTTAGTTGCTAATCATAGGAAGCTGTACAAGATGTTAGAGGAGCACAACATGGAGGAGGGGGAGGAACCATTAACATCTTTTTTATTTAAACATTTTATTCAATACAAACAATGATTAAGCAAATATTTGAATGGCAAGTCGCCCATGTTTCTAAAACCAGTCTTTGTAAAATACATAGAAGGGCAGCATTTTGGAGACTGCCAATTCAGATTTCCCTCCAGTCCTCTTATTTGATGAGATAAGCATGATTGACCACACAAATAATTGTTGTAATAGGGGATAAGATTTGCTTCAATCATCAGTTTGTTTATATTTGTGAATGAATCATGACATATTTTATGTTATTCCATTCTGAAAGGCACTATCATACACTTGCACAAAGTTCAATTGTTCTAGAGCTCGGCTGTTATCTGTGATTTACATGGGGATGAATGCAAACTGACTCTTTTTAAGAAATCTGGCAGATTACGGTACACATCTAAAATTCCGAAAGGATTGAAACCACTCACCTACCCACCCATATTGACAACTGTTTGAGTCAAAACCAATAAATGTGATTTTTTTTCATGCATGAAATTTTATCTCAACATTTCATTCCACAACAGTTTCTTAAAATTTATTGAATCATTATATTTATTGGGAGACTTAAGACATTCTTGGAGTTTACATTCTTTCTTTGTCAAAAACAGTTTGATATGAATCTGTAAATTTGTCCCCATAAAGTTCATATCTTTAAAATTGATATGTGGGTCAAAGGGTCTTATAAGGGTTTACAAATTTTAGACTGCCCTGTTCTTTAGAATCAAATTGACAGTTTAAAGGATTAGTTTATTGTCAATCAAGCTTATCTTATTTGAAAGAGGACTTTAAACCAAACAAAATGGTGAATAAAGCATTCAAAAATCCGTTAAGGAGATATTCAAGTTTAAAGCTCTGTCTTATCTGTGTAGGAATGAATGGTGTAGTAAGTCTACTATGGAAGGTTGGCATCTTAGCAATGTTAATGTGTTTTTAAAAAAATTATCCAACTTTTTTACTATTTGAATCATTTTTCCTCAAACTTTCTTGAGGTGGTAAATCATAATTACCTTTACTATATTTTGTTTTACTACTTTCCTTAAAGATCCAATGGTTTTTAAGCCACAAAACTGCAAGACAAAGTATGATAGAATACATCATAACTTTGAGGAATTTGAGGCTGTCACAACTAATCTGATTTCAGTCGTTTCTATAGAATTGATACTTAAATATCTCCTTAATGGAATAAGATTTTTGAACGCTTTCTTCATCATTTTGTTTCTTTTGAAGTCCTCTTTCATATAAGATGGACATACTTGACCACTGAAGTAATCTTTGAATTCAATGTCAATTGTAGATCCAAAAAGAAGGGGCCAGGGGGAGGGGGTGCATATTCAGCATGGGTATCACCCTAGATCATAAAGGTACATGCGATGTATAGAAAATGGGAATGTTATTGTAGTCAGACAGAAAGGGACACAATGTCAATTTAAAGAAGGGATCAAGCCCCAGAAAAATTGCTTGACAAAAATCACCAGTATATCTGACACATTCTAGTGACTTCACTTCTATGGTGGTTTTTGCTGATTGCTCAATATTTTTGTAAATATTGTAACTAATCAGAAATGTTGAATTGTGTTGTTTAGTTTTATCTCTATATCAACATAATAACTGTCTTGAAGATACTGGGTTGGTTGATGTCTCTAAGATGACCATAGATATTTAAATATCACTTAAAGGGAAGGTATCATTTCATAATTAAATTAAGAAAAAATGGCCGCCATGCTGGTAATGTCACTTGCGGTTTTTAATTTTTTTATTGATTGCGAAAAATCTACGATGTAATTGATCACACGTGTAGGCCCCTATGTTCGGTTCGGCAGATGTGTGATTGATAAGAATGCAGATTTCTTGTGATCAATAAGGAATTGAAAAGCGGAGTTGCCGTTATAAGCACAGCAGCGTTTACTACTAATTTCATTTATGGACCTATACCTTTTCTTTAAAAAAAACTGTTAGGATATCTGATGTCATAAATTTAAGCGTGAATATCCACATTCCACAAATTACAAACTCCTTTAAAGTCAGTTCTCACTAACTTTAAAGTTTACATTTAAGCAGTCATGGTTCCATGGTTCAAAGAACGACTGACCTTTGAAATTTGATGTAGGAATTTTGTAACCTTTTGACTAATATTTCCCTGTTGCATTGTATTTCATTGTCAATATCCACCAACTGTTGCAACTGTTGCAAGTTTTAAAGCACATTATGGAATTACCCCCTGCTCATGTATTTTTTCAGTTTCATTACGTGGTTTGTCAAAACAGCGTTTTTTATATTTGATATGTTAAAAGGAGACAAGTCGATAGCAGTCATTTTCTTTATCAATTATAATTCCATCCGGTCTTCAAAAGACAAACAACTTATGGCGCAACATTTTCCAGGTCATTCAAATAATTATTAAAAACCATGTTAAAAATTTCATTTCATCTCACCCTATTCAAATTTTCTTGCATAAATATTCAAATCAAATGCAAGGGCACATAGAAATTACCGGTCCAAGTGGAGTAGCCAGCCCAATAGACTACTATAGCTAGCTACAGTAGTTGAATGAACAGTTATGGGGAAAATTAAAGTTGCCGGACCTAGCAGAACCAGGCACTGGCCCAGGAACAGTGGACCATGTTCTTAGTCCTTCCCTGAACAATTGTGCAATTGCTAATTATCCCCTCGCCAAGAAAGTTGGTGAAGGGGATAAATAGCATCTTTACCGTTCGTCCATCCGTCAGTCTGTCCATCCATTCGTCTTTCTTATAAAGGAAAATCTTGCTTGAAAAAAACTTAAACAAATGTATTCCAGACTTAAATAGCAAGTAAAATGTTTGTTCTGGGATAAAGAAAATGTTGAATAATAGAGCTGACGACTGAATAGAATTTATAATGTACTGTACTGTCTTGGGAATGAATAGGGAAAAAAACAATAGGTCTTTGTTTGAATAGATTGGAAACATAATCTACTTCTGATAAAACTCCAAATTAATCGACAATGAATTTTCATTCAGATTTGGTAGAAAGATCACCTCTATTTGGTTTATAAGGGAAAAAAGTTGAGCTCTCTGTTTAAATTTGCATTTCAATCCTGATTTAAAGACATTTGCAGAAGAAACATTGAACTGTGATTTATTGAATAATTTGGCAGAATGCACGATGATTAGGAGAAAAAAAGTGGAAATTCTATAGATGCCGTCATCTAGCAGTACATGTTTTAAAGGAAATCTCTGTCAATAAGTGTGGGCATGTTTTTTGTTAAATCTTGGGAATTTTGGTAAAATCTGGTCTTTTTTTCATACTTGTGTCATTGAAAAATTACTTAAATTATAATTACAAATTAATTAGGGTTAGTTTGAACATTCACATCAAAGGTTATCTACACCATTACTTGCAGGAAAAGTAGTGCATTCAATTATTCATTGGATCATGGTCTATTAAACCAACAGATTCTGCACGAAATATTGGGGTCACTTTCGACAAAACTATTCTTTTAAAACATCACGTTTCCAACACTTGTCGGTTAATTTACGTCTAACTTCGTAAAGCAGGCTATGTCTGAAAATACCTCGCCAAGGAATCTTGTCAAACACTTGTTCATGCTGTTGTCTCATCAAAATTTAGATTATGCAAATTCTCTGGTATTTGAGCTGCCCGACTCTCAACTTGTTCCACTCCAACGTGCTCAAAATGTTTCTGCTAGAATTGTAACCCGTTCAAATAAGTTTGACCATATCACCTTAAAGAAACTCCACTGGCTTCCTGTACAGTACATAATTGAATTCAAGCTACTTTTAATAACCTACAGATCTATCCATGGACTTGCACTTAAATATTCACTTTCAAATCATTTTCACAAAATCTACGTTCATCGAACAAGCGTCTTCTTCACACGCCAAAATGGAAACTTCAATCTTTTGGTCAGTCGCTCCTTCACATGTGCTTCACCAGCTTTATGGAATTCCTTGCCGCTTAATATTGACCTTACTCCCAATGTCAATGTTTAAATGAAAGCTCAAGACTCATTTTTATGCAGAAGCATTTTCTTTTTAGCGCTGCTAAACATTTGTTGTGGGTAATGGTGCTTTACAAATTATTTGAATATTGAACATTATTCAAGAGAGTTCAGAATAATAATGTACGTCCTCACATTTCAACCGAGTGCTCCTTAAATGTTCACGCTTCCGACCTGGAGATCTCCAAATCTGGAGATTTATTGTCATTATAACTAACCCACAATGTATCTTTCCAAATTCAAACTTCTGTAAAGAAATACATAACGGTAAATTAAGTTAAAGTCAAAGGTAGGAAAAATGCATGCGAAATATTCAAATTTTATTGGTGTAACAGAACGATGAAATTATTTTCTCCATTTTCACCATCGCAAATTTGACTTTCACCAGGGAATTTTTTAATGTAATCTTTTAAAATTAATTTGAATAATTTTAAAGAACAGGTTTTAACATTTCAATCACCAGCAAAAGCTCAAATTATTCAGAAATATTAATTCCAATATCATTTCCAAAGTATGCAACTTTAGAAATACAGAATTTGACAAGTAAAAATAAATTAACGGCGGAACTTAAAAGCAACAATCTAAATTATGGTCACTGCTCATGTCCCTATCTCCCAATTGGGAGATCTCCCAATCGGGAGCGTGAACTGGACTGTTAAAGCAGATTAGAAAATTGGTGTCAAAGAATTAGGTGATTTTGTATGATAAACAAAAGGTGACAAATCTACTGTACAACACTAGCTTGCACAAAGAAAAGAACTCGGCTGACCCTGAGAATATTTTCTTTAAAACTTGGTCGTATCAACTATTTGGGGGAAAAGAGATTTACTAGAAGTCATCATCATTGACTGACTTTTAGTGAATGTGTAATTTACCATGTTTTGTTTGCACACAGCTACAAAACAATTATGTAATTTGAAGAAAAAATCAGAGAGAAATAATTAAAATGTTGATATCATTTAGTATAATTAATGAGTCTGATTAGGTATTCTGGCTAAAGATTAAAGCCTTACTCTGTATTTGGAAATTAGCAGTATCTGCCATGTTTTGTTTCTTACTTCATCATAATTAACAGTGTCAATCAAAACAGGTTCCTGCATATCAATGAAACTCAGGTGTTTTTCTTCTTGGTTCCTTTTGATTTTATAGAATTAGGACAGGTGAAAAGAAAAGAAAGTTTTGCAAGGTTTTCCTTTATAAGGATGTTTCAGCTGCATCATGAGGTCATATGGCTTTGTTTATATCGCCATTGTGTAGGACAGACTGCCGTCCGCTGTACACTTACTTACGTTTGCATGTTGTTATTTAAGATTACTTTTGTAAGTAGTGTGCCAGAATCTTGCTGTGCCATTGGTTGCATTAAATAATAGGTGTGTTTACAATCCACTGATTAAGATTACTTGAAGTACTTGGAGGGTAATTTTTCTTGAAATAACATTTATTTAAAAAAATTAAATCATCTGGCCAGTTCATTTTAGCCAGCACATGTTTATATGCCCAGCACCTGTTTATATGCCCAGCGAGTGTTTATATGACCAGCGCGTGTTTATATGCCCAGCATGTGTTTATATGCCCAGCATGTGTTTATATATTTAGCGCATGTTTATATGCCCAGCACATTTTTATATGCCCAGCGCATGTTTATATGCCCAGCGCGTGTTTATATGCCCAGCACGTGTTTTACCTGCCCAGCACGTGTTTTACATGCCCAGTGCGTGTTTTCATCACCAGTGCATGCTAGCGCATGTTTTAGACCGAGTCTCTTTTTTTATATGTGATGTGATTGAGCTGGTGAAGATTAGACACGTGAAATACTAAACACGCAAAGTTCTGCCCTGCAAAATGGCTCCCAATTGAGTCAAGAGTCATGTGATAAAATCCCTCTATAGAGAGAAAAGCTTTAAGGAAAGTGTTATTGAAATAATTTCTTCTTTTCAGAGTTTATTTGCAAACTATTACCAAAGTGTTTGAAAATCTTCTTTGCTTTGCATTTCTAACTCTGCATTGAATAATAAGCCTTGTTTATCACTGTATTCAATGTTGTGTTTGTTGAAAACTGCCTTTGAAAAGCAAGTTGTAATTTGTGCCCTGGTAGAAGTTTTAGCCAAAAAAAAGATGGAAAGATTAAATGTTGACTAAAGAGTTTAAAGGTACTTGAGCACCATAAGTTGTCACCTTGCAAGTTTGTTGTACAGATTTAAGGGGGTTATGGGGGGAAACTTTCCAAACTGCTTTGATTAAGCACACATGCCTGAAGTTATTTTTACCATAAGCTTGTTTTTTCTGCTCTTTCCCCATAATTTTGGTGATTCTGAGGTTTTGGGCATTTTTAAACAGAATTCATGTGTTTTTTGTGTGTTACCATTTTTGTGATGCTTGGAAGAAAATTTCCTATCTTTCAATTATGAAAATGTATTTTTGTGCAAATTCATTTCAAATTGCTTTATTAAGAAATCATTTGTTAATCAATTCATTTAAATATAATTGTCATAGAAGGGAGGGAGGGGTTTGCTGATGCAAATGGTCAATTTGTGTATTGAAGGAAAAATATTTGATACACAGAAAACCCCTTAAAAGATTTATGTTGACTCCACCTAACCTGCATTCGTTGCCCAAAGGACTATCCATACAAATAAAGTAAAAATTGGATCATTTCTCACTGTATATATGTATTGCCTATTTACCTTATATTAAATTGTTATATTTTTTTTTTTACCTTCGATAAATTTTCATCATTTTTTATTGTACATATTTTACATTTAAGATAATATTCAGATTTGATTAAGAATATTGTTTTGGTTTTTGGTAATTTTGGCAGATAAAAGGTGACAAAATTACTGAATTGACATTGACTGCCATGACTGACATTTTACACCAGCAGCAGTAAAAGACTATTTGGAGGTGCAATCATGATTTGGGAAGGGGGAGGGAGACTGAGCATCTTTTTGATTATAAATATAATCAATACAAAAAAAAACAGTGATAAGCAGATCTCAGGGGGAAAGTACACCCCAGTGTGCCCATATGGCAAACTGCCCATGAAAGAATCGGGCACTAAGAATGCATCATACTTTTTACCACATACAGTGTTTGTTCCATTTTAACCACCTTTTCTTTAGGGGGAACTTTCCCGTTAAAGATTTGCTAATCATTGTTTAAATTCTACATTTGTATAGGTAAAAAGATCACCCCTCCCCCCAAACATGCTTTGCCCCTCCCAACTAAAATCTCATACAACTGGCTATACCTTGATTCCCTTCTTTTAAGTTGCACATACAGTATAAGCCTTCACTTGTAGTGTATGGTTCAGTCCTGTTCCCACTAAGAATTTAGTGCAAGATCTAATACTTTTCTTCACATCCAGAAGTCAAGGTTAAGTATTTCACAAGTAGGTACAATTTCATGGAAAAGGGCAGCTAATTAGAACTTAGAAATACTTAGTACCCACAAGTTCTTAAAAGATCAAAATTCCACTCTATTCAAACTTCTTGGATTCACAAACTACAAAAGGCCGTACCATTCTTAGGGGCTCATCTTTTGATCTTCCAACAAAGAAAATTATTTGTATTATGTTAGTCATAATCAATCTTGGGGTCATTTTATTGAAGAGATGGGTCTTTATGTTAGGTTGCTGATGTTTGTGTGCCATTGTGAGAAATTCTTGGACCGTGACTGATGTCTTTTTGGTTTAAGCCTGTTATGGAGGTTAGTCTTTTAACTGCCTTGTCATGGGTGAGGTACTGTATGTATCTTCAATAGGTTTTACTTTACATGAAGGTCTCTGGTTGTGAAATCAAACCCTCAGGATTCATGAAACTAGACCTGTTTGTGTATGTTTTAAATGAGACTTAATTTATAATTGTTTTGTATTTATATAAAGCATGTCAGAATGAAACGTATTGTCCTTCTCAATTGCGCACCAAAATGAATTTTTGTTTACATTGTGTAGTGTATTTTCATGTTACATGTAGCATCCATGACATTGTACCACATCCCATTTCTGTGGAGCTGTCATCTCCTCTCACACTGTCACACCTCCACACTGTCAACCCCTACCTACAAGTGCCAACCCCTACTCCCACTTCCATCTTGTCATCCTCTACCCTTCTCCATTGCCACCCTCACCAAGTGACTCTCCCTACTGCAGGCATGTAACCAAGGTGGGAGCCATGGCTGCCCCCCTCCCCCTCCCCCATCCCTTGCTGATTGAATGTCGATAATGATCAGCACAGAATGTATAAATAAGAGAATCTCTTGTGATCCTGTCACCCAGGTGCAAAGTATTCTTCATAGAGGTTGGCTCCCCCTCTTTCAAATTTCTGGCTATGTGACTGCCCCACTGTTATCCCTAGGAATAACCTTACCCAGTTGAGCTAGTTAAAATGTCCTAGTTAGTATTCAAACTTGAGTTTTCCACATGTAGTATGAAATGGCCAACTTGTTGACAATGTCAGTTGCTTGCCAGTTCTTAAAATGAAAAAATATTCTATGGTGATCCCTCTTAACTGTCAGCCCCCTCTGAATGTTGTGTCCACTAATAAAGAAAGAAAGTAACTTCAAAGGTGTCTCCTTCATTTAATAAATGGAATTATTTGAATTAAGTTGATCTTTTTCATCCATTCCACAAACTGAGGTTATCGAAATCACTGTAAATTCAATATCTCTTAACATTTTCCTCAAACAATTAAAAAAGATATTAACTTTTGCAAAAAAGTGTACTTAAAAGGAATAGTCCATGGGTTTTCATTTTTCATATATGATAGAGGAAATTTTAGAAACAGTGGTGAATAAAATATGTTAATATCTTATTCTGTTTAGAAGTTACAAATTTTAAAAGTATGTTTGAATTTGGACAAAAGTGACTGATTGGCAACATCTGTGATGTCATAGAGACAATTTGAACAATATGTCTTTTTTATTTCTTTAGAAATAATTTGGATTTTTTTCTCATTGTAAATGTGATGTACACCAAGGAAAAAACAAAACAAAATGTCTTCTTGTAAATTATATATTCCACCTTATCTTTATAATGAACCAAAAATGCTGTTCGATAATATAAAAAAAGTGTGATTAAATTGATAAGAAATACATAAGAACTGTGCTGGAATTGCCTTGATGATATCATCAAGCTGAAGGACATGTTCTGTACAAGGTGTTTTTAAGAACATTTTTCTACTCTTTAAATTGTTATAACTTCTAAATGGAATAAGATATTAACATAGTTTTTTCACCACTTTGTTTCTACAAATGTTCTCCATTATATGAAAAAATGAAAATCCATGGGAATATTCTTTTAATTGTAATAACTTCTAAACGGATTATAGTTTTTTCACCACTTTGTTTCTACAAATTTTCTTTATCATATTTGAAAAAATAAAAATCCATGGGAATATTCCTTTAAAGGAGCACTTAGTTGAAATATGAGTGTGTCATTATGAAGTCTCTAGAATATTTGAATACACTTTCTGTGCACATGATGGTATATCCTGAAAACCTCTGATACGATATTTCAAATGAACCGTAATTATTTCTGATAAATATTTAAGTTATTTTTCAACCACATAAGTATCTAATATTAGACCAAGCTTCCCATGGCTTTATGTTGAGTTGAGTTGAGTTGAGTTCAGAATCTAAAATATATCAGTTACAGTCCTCTGTTCCTTTCACCTGGAAAAGAAATCCATTTATACATACTTATCACAGTGGCATGCCTAGCAATGGTTATTCAGCATTGGTCCCCTCATCCTACTGTTTGGCCAACACTATAACAAAACCCGCTTACATAACAATATAAGATCAAACCCCTTATTGTGAATATGAGGGGTTGGCACAGTTAAGTATTGATTCTTATACCAAGAATGTCCCATATTGTCAGGACAACTACTATTGTATGGCATGGGATCAGAGATTTCATACCTATTTTTAAAAGCCATTGAAATCATGGGGATTTAAGTAGATTTTTTGTGGTGTAGAGAATTAAACCCAAACAATATTCATTTGCTCAATCTTCCAAGAAAGAAGTTAGTCCCCAGGGGGCATAAACTTAACTGTCAATCTTTTGGTGTAGAATGAACGCTGTGTTGCTTATTTTTGGATGCTGTTATTTTTCAAAAAAATAATTTCTTGGTCCTCCCAAAATTTCTTTGATCAGGGATGGTGGAGGGGGAGGGGGGAGGGGTATCGAAAAATATATATATATCTCTCTCAACAATCTATCTGTTACTAAATATCTCTTGAGTTATTTCTAGATTTGCTCATTTATTCGCAGTGCAGTTAATATCAACATACCAAACCAAACCAGCCAATGCTTCCACACCTTTTTATAATCGAAGTAGCAAAAGTTGTATTGATATCGAAGAAAACTAAGATCCATGATCAGAAAATCATATTTTCTTCTGTGCTTCTCATGTGATTGTTAAAAAATGTACATGTTCTTGTAGTATACATGACTGTTTATTTAAATTAATGAAATTTGTGTTTAAGAATAATTTATATTCTAAGCATAAAAAGACTAAATTTACTTTTTTACCTTTCCCTCAAAACAAAAAAACAATTGATGGATACCGTGATAAATATCATCAAGTTTTCTTTTGGTCATCTGGTCATGGTCATGGATTCTCCAGTCGACGTGTGCAGATTCATATCAAGTTTCCCAAATAAAAAAGTGTAATATTTCTTCCTTCAAAATTTTAATCGAATTTAAGCAGGTTTTTGGACTTTCAAATGCCCCAAATCCAAGAGCTTCCAGGGGCAGCTTTTCCCCCCTGGACCCCTACCGGGCTTCACCCCTGGACTCCACCAGGGCCCTAGGCAGGCCCTCGGACCCCAAGCCTATTGGAACGAATGCTGTGCATGCGCAGTGCCACCAAGGCGGCACATCAATTATTTATATGTAATGATAATCATCAAGAACTTACCCCAATCAAAAATATGTCGCGCCACCCCTGTTAATTAGGAACTGTGTGGTTTAAAGTAGTGATATTGTGGTACTCATCAAGTTGAACTGTGTACTAAACAAAGTGTTCATAAAATTGTTTAAATAAAATCAAATAATTAGTCTATGTTAATAGTCCTGTGAAATGCTGAACATATCTTTGAGTCATTATATTAACGTACCCTTAGAATATATTGATGCAATTTCTTTTATCATTCTAAGATTTTGTTGACATTGATTATTCCAGTAAAGACTGCTCCTGCAATGTATGACATCACTTTATTTTGAGCCCTTTATAAAAGGAAGATGTTTGTAAATCTGCTGCCTACTGTGGTGTAGCGGTTATCATACCTGTCTACAGACCACGAGGCCCCGGGTTCAATCCTGGGGTGGGTAGACACGCCAGTGCACCACAACTGGTTATCAAAGGCCGTGGACATTGACTTGGTTGTCGGTGTTATGTCTGTCCGTACGTCGTACCTGTGTTCTCGTCCGGGTCGTATTAAGCGTTTCGTGATAGCATTTGTACTATCATAACAGAATACGCAGGCGACGACCCCTTCATTGTAATTGTGTGTTCAACTCTCTAATTTGGAATGAGTGGAGGTTGTGGAAAGTGTGTGATCAGGGGAGTGCATTTTGTTTAATTCTGGGGAGGAAGGGTGGGGGGAGGGGGGGGAGGAAGGTTGTAAACAAAATATTGTAAAATTGTGTATGAAGTAATGGCATCCTAAGAAGGCATCAAAATGTTCTGATTTTCAACTTTTTCCAAAACATTTTCTACCGTTATCAGATTATTTTTATTCATGGTCTGCCTATGATCTTCTTGCTGCTGTACACTACTTCAGTGGACCATGGAAGACAATTGGTGGGAGGGGGGGGGCATGTAAGTGATACAGGGTCCTCCTCCTTTCCCCTGTAATACAGGCACTCGTTATTATAATATTCAGAAGAAAATCAAAGCATTGAACAGAAATCAGCTTCTTTCCTGTGACGCACATCAGAATTGATTTTCAATTTCTAGATATTTTATATTTTTTGGACTATTTTTAAAGGTGTTTCTTGTAAGGATGACAACAAGTCATATTGGCTAGTAAACATCAGGATAAAATTCATTTTATTGTTTTGGATTGGTGTAAAATGACCACCATAATCGTGATTGATAGACCAATTGGAGAGGAATTAATATTTTAAACACTTTTTTTAGTATTGTGCTTTAAGAGGTGGTAGTTGGGTGGTACACAATAAAGTAACACATCAAAGAGGTTGTAAAGAGCGGTAATTACATTTCTGATTATTTCGTTATATTTGACCACAATGGCTTGCTTGAATCATTATATTAAATTGCTTCCAAGCTATTTGGTGGGAGCGTAAAGCCATATGGACAATTTATAGTACTTGATTACGGTGTCACATGACCCTTGTTTCTTCCTTTGGTTAGACAGTGTAGTATAAATATTCAGAAAAAAATTAATAAGATATCATCAACTCCTTTCCTGTGGCACATTTTACTCTGACTGTCGCGGTGCCGTTAAACATCGACAAACCAAACCTTTCCTATGACGCACATCTGAACCGATTTTAAATCTCCAGATATTTTATATATTTTAGGATTATTTGTAAAGGTGTGTCTTGTTAGAGGATGATAATAAGTTGTATCGGCTAATAAACATCAGGATAAAATTCATTTGATTGTTTGGTTTGATCTAAAGTGACCAAGATAAATGTCAATGATGACCAATTGGAGAGGAAATAAACTTTAAATACCTTTACAATTTTTTGTTTATAGTATTTTGTTCATGTTAAGAAGATAAGGTGCTTGGGTGGTGGTGCACAATAAAGTAACTTATAAAAGACATTGTGAAGAGCGGTAATTACATTTCTGATTATTTTGTTTTAATTTTACTGCATTACCTTAATATTAAATTGCTTCCAAATTATTTTGCGGTAGCTTAAAGCTATGTGAAAAATGGATTGCACAGAACTTTTGGGATTTGGGAAATCATAAGGAATTTATATTCTTAAAAAGATGGCAAATCAGAATTCGTCAGGAAAGTCTGCTTCACACTCAAAATGATTTACCAGACTACAATGGCAAAGATGCAAATTATATTATATGCAAATTTAAAACTGCATGCAACACAAGTGTCTAAACATAATTTAAATGTAATAATTTTTCTTTGTAAATCGAAAATCTAAAAAAATTATAATGAATTTATTTCAATTCAAAGTGATCTTGTTAGGTTTTTTTGGAGGTTTTATTATTAGTATCCATTAATAAAATTTATAAATGATAATTTATAATAAATGTCAAATTGTTTAGAATTGTTACAAAACATTAATTTTAGGGTCACATTCTGTATCAGCTATGCTTTCTGCTACCTTAAATAACCTGTACTTGGTCCATTAATTATCCTTTTCATATGTTTATACAATATGCCAGGACTGTGTAAATTGTTTATCTACAGTGTATGACCAATAATTCCTATTTTGTTCAAATAAGTTTTTAATAAAAAATAACACATTCAACAGTCATTAATCTTTCAGCCACTAGTCTTATTTTGCATTACTTTAACACCTTAAAATTATCTAGCGGTTTTCAATCTCTGCCAAATTTATGGAAAAGTTGAAAAAAAGCAACTGTTAAAATATTGGTGCCAAGTGTTTCTTGTCAGATTTGAAACCACTAACACAGTGACATTCCTGGAATTGAATTCACTGCAGAAGAATGCCAACCCTAATTGAACTTCTGTCTCTCTAGAATTGAAAAAGCTTCGAGGGGTTGTCTCATTTTGTGGCTTCACGGGAGCTTGGATTCCAAGGAGTATACAATGGGTATTTTAAAGTTTGTTTCTATAAGATGAAATTGAAATAAATAGTTTAATTAGGTTTTCACTTTTTTTGTATGTCTTTATCTCCTTAAATTCCTTTTTTTCATAGTCTAATATTTACAGAAGAGTTTAAAAATTGCAATTTTAGGTCTTGGACAGGTACAAAATGCGGCAACTGTTGATTATATCACTGTATGTCACAATGTGGCTTGAGGTGTCATTCACAAGTGTCATAACTCCAGAGAAAAGGATCGTCATATTTGCCAGATGTAGTAAACATATTATGACAGTCCTATTTAAACACTTTAAAGAAATTGAAACGTAAAGGTAAACATTTTGTACCTTTTTAATATGTTTGTGTCTCTGTTTTTGTAGTAAACATATTTTTAACACTGGAAATACCTGCTGAATTTTTGTTTTGATAAATACTTAATCTAAGTTGTGTGAAAACTGGAATATAGCATATCTTATTTTTATACTGATGGTAAAAGAGGTGTTTAACATTAAATTTTCTATCCTGGGCTTCCCCCCCCCCCATCCTCCCCTCCCCTCCCTACCTCAATAATTTGCAAAGTGGTATAGTAAATTCATATGTATATCATATGTATAAGTAAATAATGCCATATGAAGTGAAGCTAAAAGCTCAGCCCCTCTAACAAATCTTAATGGTCCTGGCTTAGAATATACAAGAGCCAGTTATTGTGTAATCTGAGCACAGAGATATTCAAGACAAGCCAACAATTTTTATTGATCTAAATTGTCACGCAAATACTGACAAACTAATCAATAACCGCCACGGAAGTGACATCACTAATATCCGTATGTATCGGAAATACCAGCGACGTGTCAAGCAATTTTCATAAAAAAGATTCCCTCCTTAAGCTTATATTTTCCACAATATTTTCAAGAATAGGATAAACTATCAAGTGTATCATCACAATATGGTGTACAAAATTCATGGCAGTACTTTTGGGAAAATCCTTGTAGGCCTATAGCAGTACAATTTTGGCAAAATGTGTTTCTTGTAACAACCTTATTCTGTTATTAAAATAACTGAATTAAAAAAAGAAAAAACTTCTGATAATTTTATAAATTTGTTTTAAATAATTGTACTGGACTCCTGAGAATATTCTTGTTAAATTTTTGTGTTGAAAATGAAATTTTAGTCTATGAATAAAAAGAAATTAAGAAAATTATAATCTAAGAAATGCATGGTAAATGTACTCTACATAGCAATTTATCACTATACTAATTTTTTCCAGTCAATATTCTTGTTAAATTTTTGTGTTAAAAATAAATTTTAGTCAAAAGAATAAAAATGAAAAATATTGAAAAATGATAAACTAAGAAACGTATGGTGAACATACTTCATTTAACTTTATATAGCAATTTACCACTATTCACTTGGTGGGATATCCGGGAACCTGACCTAAGGTCATCAGACTGCATAGTAACCGTGCGCATTGGAGTGAAAACAAAGTGATCAGCTCTGTTTGTTTATATGCCATAGTAGCATGATAGGCACAATTTCAACAAATTTGCAATCTTTTTCAAAATATTGAATAATCAATGTTCCAACTTAATCACCAATCCTTTGAGACAATATATGATGATCGATTCGGAATTGAAATTTTCCACGACTGTTCCAAATTTCAACCATGTGTGTTTCAACATGCCTAATTGAAATACCCAGCAGATGTACCAGTAACACGTACAATGTCTGATCATCCGTAAAAATTGATATAAACTTCCAATTAATTGTTATAATTAACTGCACAATCAACTACGAAGCATCCAATTAATGAAATTGGAGTCTAATTAGAGCAATTGATAATCCTAAATTTTTTGTCTGACTTTGCATACCACATGCGGAGACACCTGGACTTGCCGTTCATGTAACGCACAAAGCTATGTTTTCACTCCCGCAAATGACGTCAGCGCCCGGATGTGACGTGTCACAACCAAGTGAATACTGAGATTTTTCCAGTCAATATTCTTGTTAAATTTTTGTGTTAAAATGAAATTTGAGTCAATAATTAAAAAAAATAGTAAGGAAAAATGATAATGTAAGAAATGCATGGTAAACATACTTCATTCAATTCTATTTAACAATTTACCTCTATACTAAGATCAGGGAGTCTATACAACTCCCTGCTAAGATTTTCCAGTCTTTTTACACATATTAGAAAGAAAAACCACATCATCACTATGGCCATTCCCTGGGGTGCATACAGTCTGTAATTGAGTTTAGGGGCTTGAAACAAAGATGATTGAACTTGCCCTTTGTTTCACTATACATGCTCAGATGAGTCAAAACTTTGGTATGAAAAATTATTCCGAAATATGTTTCTGAATTATGATATTTTCATATCTTTATTATGGCCTGAAGGTTTGTGTCCTAAGAAATTTGTTCAGAAATTTGTAGTGTATTATATTTTTGTATGGAATTATGAAGGGTGGTTTTTTGTTCAGTTGTAGTCTTGACTAGGGGACTTATTTTTAGGAAGATAGTTTGGTAAAGTGAAAAATGGTAAATCACATTTTCTTAACTCTTTGCACATTCTAACAATTAACAAACTGTGGTTAAAGGTGCACTCTAGAGGGTGTATTATTCGGGAGTCTTTAGAATATGTGATACACTCTTCTTGCACGTAATGATACTGATAATCATTGATAAAATGTTTAAAGCAACTAATAATTTTCTAATGAAAAAATACTTGGTTTATTTTTTAACGACACGACTATTGAAATGATACCTCTGTTACTTCAAAATTCTTTCAAATTAACAAAAAAGAACCCCTCACTAAATTTCAAACCCCCTCACTAAATTTCAAAGCCCCTCACTAAATTTCAACATCGCGCTTTAAACAGCAAAATTGGACTTGTGAGGATATGATGTCAGTTAGTAGTTTGTTTTCAGTCATGTCTTTGATGCCTCATCCCATCCGTCTACTTTGTAAGGACCAATGTGTTATTGATCTTTGGGAGATTGGACGTGTTGCAAACCAGGAGAGCTTGAGACTTAAATATCTCATTATCATCATTTTGTGGCCGTGGTGAGATGTTCTTCACAACTTGTTTTAAGACTTCACAATCGGCCATAGCCACAGGGAGATCTTCTACCTGGTTTCCAGTGTTTCTTGAGATCATGTCAGTTTCTTGCTATATGTGTGAGAGCTCCCACAAGAGGAGATCAGATAGTAGTTCTCCTTTGGCGCACTGGCCAGCAAACAGCTCTTTGTTGTGTGAGACGGATGGATATAGGGGAGAGCTTGCCATATATTTGTTGCAGAGTGTAGTGCTGCTCCATGAGATGTTCTGGACTCTCCTGAGCAGATTTGTGTAACATCCATTTAGCCATTTCATCTCTCTTGCTTTAAGTGTCTAGTGTTTCTAAGCCATACAACAGTATTGGTTCGATTGTAGCTACTGTATGAAGAGTTTAAGCTTGATGCTGTTGAGTAGGCTGCCCCTCCAGATTTGGTCCATCTTGTTGCAGGCAACCCAGGCTTGACCTTTACGTGTCATGAAGTTGTTTGCTGAGTTCATTATGTACGATCCCAGGTACAGGAAGTCATCGACATATTTCAGATGCATGCCAGACATTGCGCTGACAGATGCCTTAGGACTGGTAGATACAAACTCAAAAATCAGTCTTAGAGACGTTACAATGCAAGTCGACATGAGCAGCCACTTCTTCCAGAGTGAGCAGGAGGTCTTCTGCATTCTGAACTGTGTCAGCAGTTATGGCAAGATCGTCTGCAAAGTCGAGATCAGTTATGTGAAAGGCTGTGTACCGCCTACCCTTACGAGGATGGATTAAAAGCCCCTTCTCATTGCAGGAACCGAGAGAGATACGAAGAACATAGTCGAGGACAACAATGAATACAAATGGTGCAAGAGTATCACCCTGCAGAATATCTCAACAATGCATACAAATTTTGAATTTGTTTTATTCTTTTTATTGCATTTTTAACCAAGGACTTAAATATTCAGCTTCGCATAACAGTTTGCTGATCAAAAATTGTATAGTTTCCTAATCAAATGTTGTTTTGATTAGCGATGCTTTTAAATGTTGGCAACATTGGTCATTTTTACTGATCAATTTTTTAAATGAAAAATAAATAATCTGCTTATAAAATGAGCATGCATGACCCACTAAACTATATAGTCTAAACTATATAGTTACAAATCTGAAGAATATCCAATTTTATATCTATTGTGACATGATCTATTTCTGATCTATTTCTGATTCTCAGTGATGTATGAAAAGCAATTTTAAAACACTTTATCCCCTTTGAGAATTTCATAAAGAAAATCACTGTTGCTGTGTATGTGCAGTACACCCAGTATATGAGTTGGTTTTGTATGAGTTTTACAAGACAAGAAATTCTTTCAACAGTAATTTGATTTAAAGAAACTATGGCTGCATGGCATTAGAGAAGTAGAACGGAGGTTACATGCGGACAGTATTTTGTAGGCCACTTAACTGACCTTTTCCCAGATATAGATAATAATGACCACACAACTCAAACTCTTGTGATAGGTATCCCTCTTCTCACTCAACAAACACATCATCAAAATGTATTATTCCTTTCTTTCAAAACCACAAAAATGACCATTTTGATAAGAAACATTGATCAAAGTAGGAGCAGGGGTGTCACTGACCAAAAGGGGCATTTATGAGGCATCAAGGGCACTTTTAGGGCATGTTGGAGGGCACTTCAAATGTAAATAGGGATCTAATCAATTAAACAATGATACGTAAATATATATATATATATATATATATATATATATATATATATATATATATATATTATATATATATATATATTTATATATATATATATATATATATATATATATATATATATATATATTTATATATATATATATATATATATATATATATATATATATATATATATATATATATATATATATATATATATATATACACACATATATACATATATATATATATATATATATATATATATATATATATATATATATATATATATATATACATATATATATATACACATATATACATATATATATATATATATATATAATATATATATATATATATATATATATATATATATATATATATATATAGTATATATATATACATATATATAATAGATATATCTATCTATCTATCTATATATATATATATATATATATATATATGTATATATATCTCTCTCTCTATCTATATATAAATATATATATATATATATATATATCTGTGTATGTATATATAAATACACACACTATATATATAATATATTGTATGTATATATATATATATATATATATAAATATATTGTATATATATATATATATATATATATATATATATATATATATATATATATATATATATATATATATATATATATATATATATATATATATATATATATATATATATATATATATATATTATTATATTGGGAACTGTATCAGCATGAAAAGAAGGCAGAATAGTTCTCAAAAGTATGTTTTTGTAAATAAAATGCAGAGTGCTTAGTAAAAAGTTGCAGTGTGGAGCATCCCTCTGAAAAGCAACACTATTAAGGGCCTGTTGATATCTATGAAAGGCCATTGAAAGCAATTTTTTTTCATGTTGAGAATTACATGAATTAGGAAATCACTGCTGCTGTGTATGTGTAGTACAGAGTTGGTATGTTATAAATTTTACAAGACTGAGAAAGTCTTTTAACAGTAATTTGATACTATTAATTTGTGATTCTCAGTGATATGTATGAAAGGTAATTTAAAAAAATTTTTTCCTATTTAAGAATTGTATAAATCTGGTGTACTGTTGCTGTGTATGTACAGTACATGAAAATATGAGTTGGTTGTGTATGAGTTTTACAAAAAGGAAAAATCTTCCAACAGTAATTTGTTTTAAAGGAATAATTCGGGGGTCAAGCAAGTCCATCTTATATGAAAGAGGAATAAAAGAAACAAAACGGTGAGAAAAGCATTCCCAAAAAATGTTAAGGAGTTATTCAAGTTTGAAATTTTAGTATCATTTGTTTAGAAACAACTGAAATCAGACTAGTTGTGATGTCACTGCTTGAGATCCCTCAAATTCTTGTATGTTTATGTGTTCAATCATATTTTGTCCTTCAATTTTGTGGCTTAAAAACCATTAGATTTGTCAGGAAAGTAGTAAAACGGAATCTTGTAATGATGATTATAATTTACAACCTGAAGAAAGTTAAGAGCAAAAATAATTAAAATATGAAAAAAGTTCAATAAATTTTCTATAAAACACATTAACAAATGTTAAGAATGTGAGGATAAGGGTGACAACCTTCTATAGTAGACTTATGATACCAGTCATTTCTACAAAGATAAGAACGATTTTAAACTTAGATATCACCTCAACGGAATAAGACCACTGCACTAAACCTTTAAAGAACTATGGCTGCATGGCATTAAAGAAGTAGGACGGAGGTTACATGCCAACAGTATTTAGTGGGCCAGTTAACTGACCTTTTTTTCCCTTCTGATATAGATAATATTACAATATTGTCCTGCTTAGAAAATCAGCGACAGTATTTATAAATGACTGCACAACCCAAACTCTTGTGATAGGTTATCCCCTTCTCATTCAACAAACACATTATCAAAATTTATTCCTTCTTTGAAAACCACAAAAATGACCATTTTTGAACTTTTTTGACAAAAACATATGATGAGGTCAGTAGATTTTGGCATCATGATGATTTTTTTTTTTTTTTTATCCATCTGTTGAATACAGTACAGAAAAATGTCATTTTTATGACAAATGAGGGGTTCCTGTTTAAATCAAAAGTCTGGTGTGGTTTGAAAGTGGTAAAGCCTGTCCTCATCAAAATATCTGTGAAGTTTTATTGGTTGAATTCTGTAGTGATAATATTCTTAGTAACAGATGAAGTTTTTTGATTAAGATGAATTGATCATTTCTCTTTTGTAGATGTATATGGCAGGGATATACAATGAGTAATACAAGGAGTAATATGTTGAAATGTGTTCCTGTTGAGGTTAAGAAAGCCATTTGTGTTTGGTAAAAAGACAGGTGTGGAATTTTATAAGAAGTATCTCTGAGGAATAATTTTTTTGCTACCAAATGTTTTGGTTCTCTCTTTGGATAATTTGAAAGATAATTTGAAATGATTAATTTGG
The DNA here is from genome assembly GCA_020152595.1 of Chiridota heheva. Lineage (NCBI taxonomy): Eukaryota > Metazoa > Echinodermata > Holothuroidea > Apodida > Chiridotidae > Chiridota > Chiridota heheva. Next base: position 1,935,963 of record JAIGNY010000807.1, on the reverse strand, counting down.
TGTAGTTAGGGAGTTGGATTTGCATAAAACTTTTATACATTTTGCTCAAATTAAAATATCAACTTGTATGTTGTGATGTCTAGGCTGTAATTCTCATTTGGAAAGTGGGGAGACCATGGCCTCTTATCCAAAAAGTGTGTGTGTGGGCGGGGGTAGGACAAGAGGCAAATTTTCCCCAAATTTAGTGATATTTTTAAATTCTGCTAAAAACTAGGGGGCATATCCCAGGAATTTCAGCCCTAGCGATGTCCTGATTGGTTATCAGTATAGATGTATTTTTTAAAACTTTGCAAATTTTAAAGAGGGAATCTCACCTCAAGAAAATTGTAAGGTCACCTGTACAACAGTTGTTGATTGGCTTGTCAGTGATTGTGTAAATATTTCAACCAATCAGGAACTTTGGTTTATCTCCACATGATATCTGGCCTTTAAGCAAAGAAAATTCATTTAAATTTTCATTTTAGTGGAAACATTGTGTAAGAAGTACTATCATGGATGGTATTTGTTCAAACTAAGAAGTGATTTGTCTTCGGTTGACAGCGGAGGGTATTTTATGAGTTGAAATAGTGGTGGGAGATTATCTCAGGGGAAATTAAGGTCCGTGTTTATTAAGTTTTGACTGGTTTTAACTTGCATGTTAGTCAATGAAAATCTTAATTTAAAGATGGACACGTCAGGCAGAGATTTTATGTGCACCAAAAAGAGCTTTAGATTATGGACACTTGTCAAAAACCAGTTACAGCAAATCAAACTTGAATTAATTCTTAATATATGCAAATGTTTCAATATGCAGCTTTATTACATTCAATTGTTCCCATTCAGATAATTTGTATTAAAGCAAAGTGTTTAAAAGCAAAAAAATCAGCAGGAAATAAGAGTCAAAAATTTGTTTGCAAGGCAAGGGGCTATTAAAAACCTTTCTCTTCATCAAGTTAATATGTCTCCATTGACTTTTGTAGATCATAGATGACAGGCTTTCAGAAACACTGAAATCAGTTTGTCTTAGCTCTGTTCTGAAAGTGAAAAACTAATGGCGAAGGAATGTTTCCATGATTTCATTTCCTAGTTGTCTACCTTCATAACCAAGTTTCATAAAATACAGAATCGAAAATAGCTTCCCTCGCCTCTCTGAGACTACAACCCCTGACCACCAATGAATACCCTACATTTAGGTCTCTATTTGAGCGATATTTAATCTTTTGCGAGGGAATATCGATCAGCATGAGGTCAATTCCACACATCCAGCCTAATAGTTTATGGTATGACCCACCTGATTTGCGATTCGACATTGCCGTTGAGTTCTTCTTTGTGAGGAGGCAGTGAAGTATTAGCTATTATTGCTGTTAAAGTTGATTTCCAGCAGGGATAACACAGTTTGACTGATCTGGATTTCACTTTTGATGAAGAGAAATTTGGAGGTTAAGAATAGAAGATGGATTTTATATTGACGGTTTCATCTCTCACAGCAAGAGCCATTTTATCTCTCAATTAGATGTGGGTGTTTTATGTACCTTCTATTATTAGAACAAAATGAAAATTGAAAGTTGCAATTTTATACCATCGCTATCTCTATTTGGTAGTTCGGGTGTTTATCATGATGGATATTTATTGTCCAGAAGAAATTGGGGCCCTTGGGAGAAGGAAAAACACACTTCTGTCCCCTCTCCCCTCCCTCCCCCCCCCCCAGAAGAAAAAATAAAATAAAATAATTAATAATAATAATTAATAATAATAATAATAATAATAATAATGATAATGATTATAATAATGATAATAATAATGATGATGAGGAGGAGGATGAGGATGGGACTGAAAATTATAATAATGATAATAAAAATATTAACAATAATAAATAGATATCAATAAAAATGATGATAATAATGATGATAATAATGATGATAATAATAATATATTGATAATGATAATAATAATAAAACAATTCTGACAATTCTGAGAAGCACAAACGTAAAAGATTATTAAAAACAGTTTGCCTTTATGTGTCCCCATGAAAAAAATTAAAGTACTGTACTTTTGAACCTGTAAAACATTTGAGATGACATACATTAAGGAACCTTTTGTTTCTGTATTAAATAGGGCATGACATGGGTTTTCATAAGACTCTCACTTGATTATTTGGACAATTTGATTATTTAGACAATTTGATTATTTGGACAATTTGATAGAGAATTCTTACAGAAATTGGAGACAAAAGCAAATATAGTATTCGTTCTCATCAGCTCATGTTCTTGGTCATAAAAATTGGTGAACTTGTGATGACGTCACTCCCAGAACAAAATTTCTTGTGACACTTTTACATTACACAAACAACATCAGCCTAGTGTTATCACGTGTATTCATTGAAATTTGACGTATTTACACTAGGAGTAGAACAATTTTTCAACAATACATTTCTTACCAGGCTCTTATTTTCTTAAACATAGGCCCTATATTCAAATGAGTCATATCTCCAAACTTTCATGAAACTATATCACGCTTTTTGAAATGCTGTATGATCTGACCTAAGTGTTGCAAAGCCTGTGTCTAACGTTAGGCCCAACTCTGAAACTTGTAAGTTTATGAAGTTGAACATGACGGCGGCATTGATTATTTTTCTTAATTTAACATGTCACACGATAATATCATATATTGTAGTACAGTATTGTCATAGAATTTAAATGTAGCAAAAATTATCACGATGTATAAGTTCTTACAATAGAAATTATTGGTTGAAACCAAATTATATTCCGAATTTTCCCTGCTTGGCAGCAGCCTAACATAGTAAATCTTAATGCGAAACCTAATGTTAAAATTACCTATTGACTTAGTACATTGATTTGTTCCAAAATAGAATTAAGTCGTGAATTTTAACGTGCCGTTTTGACTCAACTTTTAATTATTGCAATCGGCCTGATAAATCAATATCAATGTCTTCTGAAGAACAGGAATTGCGACTCAAACGAGAAACTTTGCTTATGGAATTAGCACTGAATTTGTATGTATGTTTGCTGATGAGATCACTGATTTTAATTCTTGCATTGAGATTGTTATGGGAGTGATGTTTTTTGATATTATTGAACTATGCACTAAAACTGTTATAAACTCAATTTTTATTTGTTTATGTCATGCCCTCTTTAACTTCGACCCTCACTCTGATGTGGGGGTAGCATGGTCAGACTAGACTGGAGTTATGCTTGATACTCCTTCAAGACCTCGGTGGTTGTAGCATCAGCTTGGCATGCTAGAGGACCTGGGTTTTCATCCACCAGTGCTTGGTTTATTAGACAGCGGTGAACATCTATAAACCTAGCTATTTGTTTATTTATTTATTTATTTATTTATTTATTTATTTATTTATTTATTTATTTATTATTTCCAGTATAAATTATGTACATTTTATAAATAGGAAAATTCAATAATACAATAATATACAATACAGAACAATAAACGAAAGGAAAGAATGTAGAAAATAAGACAATAAAACGATTAAAGATATGAAAATGATAAGTTAAAAAGGGTTATAATAAGAGCTCTAAAATATCAAAATAAAATAAAAATTGCAGCTTATATACAAATGAATTTAAAAAAACTGTTGTTCTAAAACTTGAGATGGTGGCTGGGTTTTTTAGATTATATTTTGTTTTATTTCACATGGATGTTATTTCTACATTTAATGGGTGGTCTTTCGTTGAAACTATGTTTTGGGCAAGTCTGCCAAATTCTTTCTTTGCTGCATCGTTGACTTTATTTATAAGTAAATCAAGGTCTAAATAGAATATGGAGATAAGGGATGTTGAAATACCACATTTTACTTGCTTATTACCATCAAATAAGTTACATTTGGTGTTTTGGCGCTCTCAGGCTTGTAATAATGTCATTGCTGATAATTGAAATAGATAAATGAATTTGATATGTCTTAAGTTAGACCCTTTCCGGACTTCAGCGCATTTTGGCACCTATGAAAGAAGCAAAAATGTTTTGGTTATTTTAAAGCATTTAATTTGCAACTTTAATTTGAAAATTTCTGAGTTATCTCTTTCATTCCTACTTTTCGGTATTGTAAGAGCATTTTCTTAGTGAGCTGTTGTCAAAATAGTTTGAATCGATAACCTAGAGAGCTGAAACTGTTTTGGTAAACGTGATGCAAATTCTCAATTTAATTCCATGTTTGTTAACTTCTCACATATAGAGTAGAATGGAAGTAAGCAACACTTTATCATGCAAATCTTTGAAGTGTTGGGAAATTGCTCAAATTTTTAGCAAAATAGTTTTTTGTTGTAAATATGTAAATTACAGTTTTAGAGGGGACTGATTTGGGTCAAAATAAACTTACAATCCAATTAAGGATTTAAATCCTGTCCTGGAAGAAAACAAACATGGATTAGACTGCAGGCAATGGATGGAAATTCTATGGATGGAATATTTTAAGGTTCATCTGAAACTCTGTTTCAAAAAATTCATCTTTGCACAACTACTGCAGGTTAAGAACTCCAGATCTCTTCTCTCCTCAATCTCAGACCCATTCGAAAACATTTTTTCCTCAAACATCATCAACTTCCTCTGCAACAACCTCTTCCACCACATATAATCTCCTCTCCTTCTACACCTAACCTGACACCCCCTTTCTTTCACCTAACTTTTTCTCCCACATTCAGCTTTTCCCCTTTATCTCCTTTACAAACCTTCCATTTCCTCACTATCTTTACTCTTACACCATTATTTATTAACACCTTCTTGGCACATTTGACTCTGACTGTCGCGGTGCCGTTAAACATCAACAAACCAAACCAAACCAGCTACTGCAAAGAGAAGTAGAAATCTGGATTTATAAAATGGACTTGTGTTTGGTTCATGAGGATTATTTTATTATCTTGAAAATGTATTTTTTTTTTATTGAAACATGTTTACGCATCCCTAGGTTTTGGACTTCCAAAAACAAAATCATTCTCTTAAATAATACAATTTTTAAGAAAGATGGGCAGAAAATTATTTTATTTAATTGTTGTTTTACCATTAAAGGATTAGTTCAGGGGTCAAGCATGTCCATCTGATATAAAAGAGGACTTCAGTAGAAACAAATGGTGCAGAAAGCGTTCAAAATTCTTATTCCGCTAAGGAGATATTCAAGTTAAAAGCTCTGCTTTATCATGGTAGAAATGACTGGTGTAGTAAGTCTACTATGGAAAGTTGGCATCTTCATCCTCACATTCTTAACAATTGTAAATGTATTTTTAAGAAAGTTTATTTAATATTTTCAAAATTTAAATTATTTTTTCTCTAAATTTCTTCATGTGGTATATTATAAATACCCTTCCTAGATTCAGTTTTACTACTTTTTCAACATATTTCATGGTTTTAAGCCACAAAATCGCAGGACAAAATCCAATATAATACATAAAGACTTTGAGGAATCTGGGGCTATGACATCACAACTAGTCTGATTTCAGTCGTTTCTACACAAATGATACTAAACTTTAAACTTAGATATATCCGAAAAGGATTAAGATTTTGAATGATTTCTTTACTATTTTGTTTTGTTTTTTAAAGTCCTCTTTCATATAAGATGGACATGCTTGACCCCTGAACTAATCCTTTAAGTTTTAGTTTCATTAATTTTTATGTTCTATTTTTAGAGTCGTGCTATCTGAGAAACTATTACTCTATTAAACCGAAAAAATACTAATTGAAATATATCTTGCGCTCAAATTTATAATAGTTGGAAGGCCTAAATATTAGACAATATTACGAAGATATGGGGTTATTTTTTACATGAGGTCTAGAAATACCAGAATGTAATAACATATGATATTTAACGACAGGTTCTTTTGTATTTTCACGTACAACAACAACATGATGATATGAAAATGAAATCATGGAACTGTAAATAATAGGAGAAAATTAAGGTGCTAATGCAGCTTATTAAAATGGTAATAACATGGAGGCAATAAAATTGTTGTTAAAATTGTAATTAACAGCTAAGGGAGGCAATATAACTGTTCTGTTGTTTAATGAACTAGGGACCAGCCATTTTAGTAGAAACTCTTTGATTGAACTACAAAAAGGCATGATCGCTATTTGCTCTTTTGTAGTCTAAAGGTTTCATCAATTTGTAAGTGTTTGGACTTTAGAGATGATCTGCAGCTATAAACCTCTATTGTGACATTTTGGTATGAATCACCACAGGGTGTCCTTTCTTAAAACTTAAAGAAACTCAAAATCCCCCCATAATCTTCAAAACTAGTATTAGACATTCATTACTTTCAGAAGCCATAGAGCTGCAGCATAGATTAGTGAAGCAGAGACTTGGCCTACACTTAAGTCTTCCTCAGCTCTCATTGGGCGAATTGTATTTGATGTATTTAATGGCATCGGTATCCTTGTCAACCTTGCTATGTTCAGGTTTAAGGTCATAGCATGACCCCTATTCTGTTAAACAATTTTGTGAAATGGATCATATGCTGCTTATACTGTACAACAGAACCTCAAATTCCTTGAAACAAGGGGAGGCAGTCTATCATTGATTTATTTCATTTTTACTTTGACATAAAAGTATTAAAGTGCAGGTGTGTGTTTTCTATCAAATTATGAAGTTTTGTTTGTCTGTTTTGAAGGGGCTTAAACATATATTATGTTTTATGAAAGAGACATCAAGTGCTACTGAATGTGTTTCTTGGATGTAAAATATTTGTATATGCAATGCACTCAGAAGGATATTAGGGGGGAAAAATTGAGAAAACTTACAAAAAAATTGTTTAGATGATTTGGGTGCAGATTGCTGTGTTACCTTTAAAGATTTCAAAAAAATCTGCAAAAATGTAATTAAAAAAATATGGATTGACATTATGTTTGGTCAGAATGCTTCCCCCCCTTCTCTCCACCCCCCTCACCTACCATTCTGATTTTCCATCTTGTCAGTCTGGAATGCAGAGAGGCATGATCCTTCCTTGAACCCTTCCACACATTGAACATCATTTTCCTGGGGTGGATTTCCACATTTGCCACACGTCTGCCTGACCAGGCGGACAGGGCAGATAAAAACATTATATTGAGAGGTCTGTGGTGCTGGAAACATTTTAAGAGTGAAGGAGGAAGCAACCCAAAGATTTATGCGTGTAATGGATGTAGATATCCTTTATTGAGTGATAGATTGGGGTACCTCAAAAATATTGGGGCTAAATTGGATTTCCTGAAAAGTAGGGACCATATACCGCTGTAAGGCTGCATTCTGCACTATTGGTAGTTGGAATGCAATTTAAACGGTGCATATTTTCCATATGGGGGCCAAGGGAGAAAAAAAGACTTGTTTTATTTGTGGGTGAGAAAGAAACTCTAAACCACCACAAACTCGAGGTACGTTTACATTCTATTTTTGTTTTCCTTTTAAGTTTTAAAAGGTTATTTGAAGCAATGACAAATATGGCATGAGAGAAATCCCCCCTCCCCCCTTTCCCCCCCACACACACACAATTCGTAAAATTGAATTATTTCCATAAACATATTTGGTAGTGCTTTGCCCACCCCTAATGTTCAGTTTGACTCCCAAAATTCCAAGGTCTATATTTGCTCTTCAATTATAACATCGTTTTAAATCATGACTCAATCCCATATCATGATTCATGATTTTGATCATTACAATCTCATCACTCATAAAACATGTAGTTATTTGTGAACTCTGAGCTACCGAAGCCACCACCAAAATATTTGCAGTGAAACAATTAGCTCAGCAGCCCAGCATGCCCGTACCCTCGCATCTTATTTGCATCTTCACAGTTTACAGCCTTTTAACTGCTTCATTGTAATCATTTACTCTCCAAACATTGTTATTTTCATTCAAACACCAATTGATTATTTAGGGATTGAGTAAATTTATCTTATGTGGTTGTAGTGAATCCCTTTCCTTCAATGAGCTCCAGTGGGGGCTTTTGTTATGGTAATTGGACAGCATTGATTGTCAGCAGGAAGGTTGGAGTAGAGAGAATTATTTTGTAATCAATGAATGAGAGAGTTGTTGGTTTGGGGATAAAACCGCCTGGTTGATGGAAAATGGGAAGTTGTGCTAATTTTGATTGATATTTACATAAAGGAATTGATTGTTTTATGTATATTGTTTTATTTAAAAAAAAATATTTGTTTTATTTAAAAGTTTTTATTTTTTAAAATAGAAGCTCTTGTCTGTTTTATTTCAAAATTCATGTTTAAATTATTCTTGTTGCCTGTGGCCAAATTTCCCATGCTAAATTTAAAAGAATTAGACTCTTTAAACTTTGTAGGCTGTGACTCTCCCCTCCCTACTTTCGGTTGACCCCCCTACTTTCGGTAGGCAAATCATGTCCATGCAAAGAATGTATGCATATTCTACATTTAATGCCTGAAAAATGCAGTAAGTATATGTGTGCATATTTGGGTAATACATCATGCATGATTTCTTTTTATTCTTACCTGCTAGATTTATTAAAGGATTAGTTCAAGGGTCGAGCAAGTCCATCTTATATTAGAGAGGACTTTAATAGAAACAAAATGGTGAAGAAAGCATTGCAAAATCTTATTCCATAAAGGAGGTGTGCACGTTTAATGTTTGGTATCATTTGTGTAGAAACGATTGAAACCAGACTACTTGTGATGTCATAAACTCAGATTCCTCAAAAGTCTTTATGTATTCTATCATATTTTGTGCTGCGATTTTGTGGCTAAAAACCATGGGATATGTCCAAAAAATAGTTAAACTGAATCTAGGAAGGGTATTTATAGTATACCACCTGAAGAAAGTTTGAGGTAAAATAATATAAGTAAATAGTGACAAAAATTAATTTAAAATACATCAAGACTGAGGAATTTGAGGCCGTGACATCACAACTAGTCTGATTTCAGTCGTTTCTACAGAAATGATACCAAACTTTAAACTTGAATATCTCCTTAAACGGAATAAGATTTTTGAATGCTTTTTTCACCATTTTGTCTGTTTTGAAGTCCTCTTTTATATAAGATGGACATGCTTGACCACTGAACTAATCCTTTAATATATTGCAGGATTATGTTGTATGTATTGTGATTTACCCCAATCACACCCTTTGAGCCTTTATTGTATATATCAGCAAGGAGAACTGTTTCTCAAACTTCTTTTCATTTTGTCTTTCCAGGTCCATGCCGATGATCCAGATACCAATGCGTATGGTGAAGTTACCTACTCTATAGGTTTTGGTACCAGCGTCCCCGCTCCTTCAGAATTTAGAATAGACAGCAACACGGGTTATATCTGCACAGTGCAGCCTCTTGACCGTGATTATGGAATGAAAGAGTATGTATTCCCTGTGCAGGCGACTGATGGTGGACGCTTGAGTTCCATTGCTTTGGTCGAAGTTCATGTGGAAGATGTGAATGACAATCGGCCTGTGTTTTATCCCGAGACATATGCAGGTTCGTCTATTTGCATCTATTGTTGATATGCATTATTGTTATTATTCTTCATCATAATAGGTTACATTCCAACAAAAGGGTGTTGAAATTAGGATGAACAGGGAGAATAGGGAGAGGGGGGGGGAAAGATGGGTGTACCATGCCATTTTTTTTGTAAAGAGTTGGATGAATTTTCTTCCAAAATGGATAAACATTCATATCAGGATTGTTGAAAAGCTGCTTCTCTGTCACTCTCTCTTGCACACATACTTCAAGTAGGTGACTGCACATTACTCTGCCAATTAAGACACTTTTTGTAAAAATGAACAAGTATAAGGAATTCTTTAGGATCAATTTGTCACTCTTACTGAACTTATGCACTTGTTGGTTGTATGACTCACCCCTACTACCCTCGGCGATGTCATTCCAAAGTCAAGTCATTGACATATGAAAGAGTGACTCACATGTGAGTCATTGCACCAAATTGTCAGTCACCAGAGTGACTCTGGGGTGGGACAATTTACTTCAGAGTTCAGACCTATTGACTATGTACAGAGGTGATTGATTTGGGGTAAGTCATTTCACAAAAAATGTCATGTCACCTAAGTGATTGAGGGGTGCGTCAATGTACATGTTTTGTCCACCCACTTTGTTGCAATGACTCACCTTGTCCAGGGTGTAGAGGTGAGTCACACAATTGAAAAGTGCATTATTTCCAGTTGCATTATTGCTTGTAAGGTCAAGCATATTCTCTTATTCTGCAAGAGAGAAAGAAATAATCTATTCCAAATGTTGCAAACATCTTTAATAAAAACTATCACCTCCCATATTGTTTAAGGACTATGGACATCTAGCAAATTTAAGATATATGAAAGAGCATGAAAATCTGGTGGAATAGTTTTTAAATTTGTGAAAAGCTTACTTATTTTCAAGTTATGACCAAACAAAGTTTCAACTTTTGTTTATTTGTACGGAATGTGTGATATAGTAAGAGTTACACATCTAAAATCTTTGTAATTATTTAAATTCTTCTTCAAATTCAGCTACTTGTGAATATTAGAATGTCTATTCTAGATATATGATGATTCAGGGTATGACCAAGTTGCAACATAAATTTTCCCCAAGTCCAATGCCATATTTAAAAAAAAAAAAAAATTCACAGAGGAATAAAAACAGTGGTTTTACAAAAGGTGACAAAAGATCCTTCCCCCATTGATGTCACAGATTATTGTACAATAATAGCTAAAAATAAAAATTAACCAATTTTTGAAAGAATTATTTGCTCTTTTAATGGTTAACCCTTACTCTACTAGGGCTTTGAAAAAAGCGAGCCCAAATTTCGTAACTTTTTTTTTTTATATTTTTGACAACTTTCCTTTTATTTTCTTTCGTTACAAGTTTGGTTGGAATAGAGGCTAAAATATTTTTTTTTTTTGAGTAATGAAAGCCAATTTTAGAAATATTAGACAAAAATATGCAAATTAAGCAATTTTCGGCTAAATTTGGTCAACAAATGGTCAATTTTTGCAGAAGTATAATTTTTGTCATATAGAAAACAGATTTGTGTTACTTATTTAGATTCTTTATGAAATTTCCTTTCCAATGATACTAATCTTAATTTTTAGAAAGAAAGGAAAGATGAAAAAACATTAAAAATGATAATAGTCAAAAGACTCCAAAAGTTGCAGCAGAAAAATAATTAAGCAGTGGTCACGGTGAGACCCAAACCTGAAGCACTTCATGCTAGCCACGTACATTATCTCTGCACCAGGTAGTCGTTCAAATTGGAGAGGTGAAATTTTTTTTATAGGAAAGGTCATAGAGTGCTGGAAGGGGGAAGGGAGGGGGTATGCCATTATTTAATGAAAGGAAATTTCAAGCATTTTCAAACGGCAGCTCAACGAAGCATGTGCGATGTACGGTTTGGGTACACTATTTTTTGAAGAAGAAAAAACTGGTCAAAAATGGCAGAAATTAGAAATTCATAAAATTCTGATGAAATTTCTCCAGAACAAAAGATTTTAGGTTGGGATTAAAAAAATTAGACCAGAAACCAATACTATCATGCCTTAGGACTTGCGTGTTTGATTTTGAAGCAAAAATGTGATCTTGAAGCTATCGTAAGATTTGGAAAAGAAAAAAAAAACATTTTTTGTACATTTTTTAGCAATTTTTGAGTTTTACCCTTTTTCAATGTACTTTTCCCTAAAATTTTGTAATATGACCCCTACAAAAAAAGTTACATTTTGTGAAGAAATTTTCGAGTACTTTACAATGATACCAAGATTACTCCTATGTGATAGAGTCCCAAATTTATTTTTAGAAAAAGGTGGTTTGAAAACGGCGATACTATCGCTGCGTAATAGAGTAAGGGTTAAGATGATATTTTAAACAAATTAAGCCCATGTTGCCTCTAGATGTCCATAGTCCTTTAACTTTGTATGCAGCTTAAAGGAGTACTTGACTAAATGTGAGAACGTAAAGATTTTTGAATCTGTAGAATATTCTAACACACCTTTGTCATGCATGTATGTGATGGTCTTGATAGCCTAAACTCTTTATTTTATTTTTTAATGAAAAGAGTATTAAACAATTAGGGACCATGGTTATTTCAAAACGCCCATGCAAGTTTTCAGAGGGGTGCTCCACCCTGCCCTTTATTGTATCCACCATGCCCCTGTTCACTAAGCACTCTATATTTGTTCACAATTAGTGTCCTAATTGATGCCTTAAAAATACCCCTTTGGCCTGTGATACCCTCCTTTGGCCAGAAAAAGAAGGGGAGGGGGAGTTCATAATAAAAGTGGTAGGGTGTGCAGCCCACCAACTGAAAAACATACTCACAGTATGACAGATTTTTTGGTAACTGCAGTATGAAATTACACAATTTTGATACCCGCATTATGAAAGAAGTTATTTTAATAACCTGCAGTATGAGTATTCAACAAAAATATTTAAAAATGGACAAGCAGTACAAAATTAACACTGTAAAAACCTTATTTTTTGGGACCTGCACTACGAAAATGATAAAAAATAATAATTTTTTTACTTTTAAAATAATAATAATAATTTGTTATACAAATTTTTTGTTTTGTTTTGTATTTACTAAAAAAAGACACCTGCACTACGAAAATAATGCAAAAAAAGGCACCTGCTCGGGCGGCACATATAAACCTTAATCAGTTTTATTCAATTTATTTGCCTTATTTACTTTCTCTTTTATTCCATGTTTTGCTACATTTGAGTTAAAAACCTCTGGTACTAATGACCTTATGACATGCCAAGATGAACTTCAATGTAAAGATTACCAGAATTGATTGGCAAGGCAATTAAATCCCAGTTAACAAGCAAAATGTTTGAAAGAATTAATTAAGAGCTACATTTCAAAAAAAAAAAATGTCACGCAAACTCCACAATGTATATTTTTGCTTTTATGGTATGTCTGCTTTGAATGAATGGTTCTATATGGCAAGTAGTTACTATTTAAAAAATTTCATTTACCTTGGTTAAATAAATATTATATATTTTTCAAGTTGGGTGGTTTTTGTACACACTCAGCTTGTTCTCAGCAAGAGGTGTGAAAATCTCCCCAAATTTGTTAAGCTACGCAGATCTGTCATTTAAGGAAAGAATGCTAACCCTCAAATTTTCACACTTCAAGGTTGTAACAATAACTTTCAAAAAGCATAAATTGAATGATATAAAGGTGGCATTTTCTGGTTCTGTATAGAGTATATGCCATATATGTGGGGAATATCTGCTATATCCATCAATATCTATTTTGGTGTAACTGTTAGGTCAATTGTTAAAATGCCATTTGAAAATCATTAATGCAACAAATAATCCTACCAAAAAATCCGTTAGTTATTGACCATTTTGTAATGTTCTGAATTTTTATATTTTTTCTGTGAGCAAAATAAAACAAACTTACAAATGAAAGGTTTTCTTGGAGTCATGAAGAAAAAAACATTAAAGAGCATGGACTGTTGGACAATTCTTGAACTTCCTTCGAGTTCAGTGGTCAACTCAAGTAGTGTATCTTATGTGAAAGAGGACTTTAAGTGAAACAAAATGGTGAAGAAACTACTTCAATATCTTATTCCGTTAAGGAGATATTTAAGTTTAAAGTTCTTTTTATCTGAAGAAAAAAAATTTATATCTTTATTTTTCAGCTTTATTTTTTCTTTTCTTCCTACCTCCTCTCCTCTCAACCTTCTCTATCCTAAATATTGCACCATACAATTTTTAACACCCTCTTGGCACAGTTGACTCTGACTGTTTAGCAGTGCCACTAAACATCAACAAACAAACAAAAGAAACTGCCTTATCTGTATAGAAATGACTGGTGTAGTAAGTCTACTATAGATGGTTGGCATTTTTAACACTTGTTAATGTATTTTAAAGAAAATTTATTAAACTTTTTTACTATTTAAATTATTTTTCCTTGAACTTTCTTAAGGTGGTAAATCATTATTACCCTGACAAGATTCTGTTTTACTACTTTTCTGACATGGAATGGTTTAAGCCTCAATATTGTAGGTCAAAATATGATAGAATACCCAAAGACTTTGAGAAATCTTGAGGCTGTGATGTCACACTAGTCTGATTGCAGTCATTTCTACACAAATAATACAAAACTTAAATATTTCCTTAATGGAATAAAAAAAATTAATGCTTTTGTTTGCCATTTTATTTCTTTTAAGGTCAAGGTGGACATGCTTGACCCCTGAATTTATCTTTTAAAGGTGTCAAAATAAGAACAAACATTTTGTTGCAAATTGTGAAAACATAATTTGTTTAGATTCAAAAATAAAAAACGCAATGTATTTAGACTGAAATTAAGAAGATTTACTTTTTAAACATTTTTACTTCTTAAACATCACAAATAATTAATAAGTAAGATATTTTTTTGGCATTTTGGGGTTAGGGCAGGTCTTGATTGCCAATCTTTGTCAAGTAACCAAACTACATGACCTCACAGACCTAATGTACTTTGTATGAAAAATGTGTATACTAAAACAGAATAAAATCCCAAATTTATTTTTTATGTCTGTGTGTTTTTCAGTGGACATTGATGACAGCAGCAGGCCTGGCAAGGTGGTCACTTCTGTCGTGGCTGAGGATGCAGATTCTGAAAATTTTGGCACTGTCACTTACGCCATCATCTCCGGGAATGTCAGAAATACTTTCCGCATCGATGAATCCACAGGTATGTTGAAATTCTCTTTTTCATTTGGTTATAAGTGTGAAAAAGAATAACTAAGGCTCAATATTTGCACTGTCTAAGTCACTACAGCCCAACAAGGGATTTAAATGGCTTTGTGTTTTTACCAGCCCAAAGTATGTTGTTTAGCACAAGTAATGTGATTACATATGCAGTCCATACATGATCAAAAGGGCTGTAAACTCAAGCATGTGAGACTTAAGCTATTTAGCTAATTTCACCCATTTTGTGCATAATTGACAATACTTATCTATTTTGATGAGAAAATTGTTCAATTTCAGCTACTTTTATAAATCATCACTCACATGTCTGAAACTTAAAATTAATTTTAATGTAAATACTTACATCTGGGATAGCAAACTTAAATTGTCATTGAATATAGCAGGTACTACATTGGAGAGCTACTGCCTTTCTGTTCTTTTGTCATGTTATACTTGATATGGGACCCCTTATTATAGTTTGAAGTTTTAAGGCACTTCTCCCCTCCTCTCATTACAAGAGGATACTAGTTAAGTTTCAAGGCACTTCTCCCCTCTCATTACAAGAAGGTACTAGTTAAGTTTCAAGGCACTTCTCCCCTCCCCTCATTACAAGAGGGTACTAGTTAAGTTTCAAGGCACTTCTCCCCTCCTCTCATTACAAGAGGGTTCTAGTTCAGTTTCAAGGCACTTCTCCCCTCTCATTACAAGAAGGTACTAGTTAAGTTTCAAGGCACTTCTCCCCTCCTCTCATTACAAGAGGGTACTTGTTAAGTTTCAAGGCACTTCTCCCCTCCTCTCATTACAAGAGGGTACTAGTTAAGTTTCTAGGCACTTCTCCCCTCCTCTCATTACAAGAGGGTTCTAGTTAAGTTTCAAAGCACTTCTCCCCTCTCATTACAAGAGGGTACTAGTTAAGTTTCAAGGCACTTCTCCCCTCCTCTCATTACAAGAGGATACTAGTTAAGTTTCAAGGCACTTCTCCCCTCCTCTCATTACAAGAGGGTACTAGTTAAGTTTTAAGGCACTTCTCCCCTCCTCTCATTACAAGAGGATACTAGTTAAGTTTCAAGGCACTTCTCCCTCCTCTCATTACAAGGGATACTAGTTAAGTTTCAAGGCACTTCTCCCCTCCTCTCATTACAAGAGGATACTAGTTAAGTTTCAAGGCACTTCTCCCCTTCTCTCATTACAAGAGGATACTAGTTAAGTTTCAAGGCACTTCTCCCCTCCTCTCATTACAAGAGGGTACTAGTTAAGTTGTAAGGCACTACTCCCCTCCTCTCATTACAAGAGGATACTAGTTAAGTTTCAAGGCACTTCTCCCCTCTCATTACAAGAGGGTACTAGTTAAGTTTCAAGGCACTACTCCCCTCCTCTCATTACAAGAGGGTACTAGTTAAGTTCCAAAATATTGTCAAATAACAGTCATGCCCTCATCTAAAGAGAAAATAGGTCATTTCAAATAAGTTTTAAATTTTCTTGAATATTAGTCATCAGTAAATTTCAATTACAGGATTATTTCAGTGGTCAAGCAAGATTATCTTATATGAAAGAGGACCTCAAAAGAAACAAAATGGTTAAGAAAGCATTCTAAAATCTTATTCTGTTAAGAAGATAGATATTCAAGTTTAAAGCTCTGTCTTATCTGTGTAGAAATGACAAGTGTAGTAAGTCTATTATGGAATGTTGGCATCTTCATCCTCACATTCTTAGCAATTGTTAATGTATTTTAAAGAAAGTTTATTTAATTTTTCACTTTAAATTATTTTCCTAGAACTTTCTTCAGGTGGTATAGTATAAGTATACATACTAGTTTCAGTTTTACTACTTTTTCAACATATCCCATGGCTTTCAAGCCACAAAATTGCAGGACAAAATATGATAGATTACATAAAGACTTTGAGGAATCTGAGGCTATGACATCACAACTAGTCTGATTTCAGTCGTTTCTAAACAAATGATACCAAACTTGAAACTTATATATCTTGATCTAGATTTTGGAATATTTTTTTTCACTATTTGTTTTCTTTTGAAGTCCCCATTCATATTAGATATACATGCTTGACCACTGAACTAATCCTTTTAGGTTTTGAATTTTTTAAATATTAGTCAACATCAATAAAATTCTTTAAGTTTTAAATTTGTATTTAATGTTCCATTTATTTATCATCAAAACTTCAGGACTCTAGTCAACTATTTGGTTTTTAGTTAACTATTTGAATTTTAGTTAACTATTTGAATTTGAATTAACTATTTGAATTTTAGTTAACTATTTGAATTTTAGTTAACTATTTGAATTTAAGTCAACTATATTTGCAGAATCAATCGGGTCTCAAATTCTGTTATAGGTGACATCATTCTTCAAGGAACTCTGAATCGAGATCAGGTGGATGTATATAGCCTGGAAGTTGCGGCCAACGATGGCGGTGGGCTGAAATCATTGCAAAATGCCTTTGTTACAATCAGTATCGTTGGTCCCGACAATTCACCTCCATTCTTCAGCAAAACTAGATACAGTTTTACTGTGGATGAAAATGTTGATAGGTATACAAGTGTTGGCATTGTAATTGCTTCCAGTGCTGTTCCAGGTAAGATACTTATTACATGTTCTCAGCAGGGGTGAGTCTAGATTGGACATTTGGAGGGGGGGTGGGGAGGGGAGGCATAAACCCCATATAAACCCAAACCCAATTTACAATATTCACCTTTTCCATCCCGTGTCTGCTCCTTTGGGGTAAACATTTTGGAGTAAACAAGCCCCAATACCCCCCTTAGATTCACCACTGGTTCTCAGCTATCTGCACTTTTGTTCCCATAGGAAGCTGAAGAAAATGGGGTCTTTTTTTTCTTTTTTTTTTCCATCCTTTCATGAAATATGCTGTTACTAAACTTAAGCCAATCAAAGTGCAATTTTCAGCACTACTGGAATACAAATGCTATTTTTCTTATATAGACACCTATGGACAGTAATTACTGTGTTCTGCATTTCCCTCGCATACATGTTGAGCGAACAACTGCCTTGCTCTAAAAGTCTTCATATGCTTTTCTATCTTGCACAAGAAGAAGATTCAAGCATTCTTTAATGTTATGTCAAAGATTTTCATCATGAATTTCTCTTCAACCATAATTTTAGGTTGTCAATTTTCCTCTCCACACGTGGATATCTTGTATGTTCAAAAATGACATTATATTCACAATGCTTTGTGTTAATTAACACTTGTGGAAGTGCGACTGGAAATTTGTATTTCGCAACCATTTATAAACACAGACTGCATAATTATGCATCAATATTTCAAAAAAATATGTGCACCAGATTAGATATACTCCAATAAGTAAAGGATATGAATTTTAAAGTATGATTTGATTGACATACATTGATTTTCGGATCAGACGCACATACATAGTTAAATAAGCAAGCAAAGCATTCAACTCAGCAGTGCATCTTATTAACTAACCATATTCCCCAGACACAACTAATTCTAAGCTTGTACATAGTTTATATTACTTTTCTGTGTTTGGTTATGCGCTATTTATGTTGGGCAGGAAAATTTAATTTCAGTGACACTCTGGATCACTGAATATGATGGGAAAGTATATTTCTGCTGGAATTTGATCAGGGTATGGTACAGACTAAACCTTTTCGTCAGAATCTGCTGTACCAATTATATGGCACTTGAAAATCACAATTTTGCATTAAATTTGCACATTGATACTTGACATTTCAAAATGCTGTAAATTTTTAACCGATATTGATGAAAGGATTTTTGTTACTTCTATGTTTATTATTTATATATATATATATATATATATATATATATATATATATATATATATATATATATATATATATATATATATATATATATATATATATATATATATATATATATATATATATATATATATATATATATATATATATATATATATATATATATATATATATATATATATATATATATATATATATATATATATATATATGATATGTTTTTAAAAGATATATTCTTGATGGTTTTTTTTTTTTTTTTTTGCAGATGACCAATCACAAGTCAGATTCACCATCCACTCTGGTGATCCAAATGGCTACTTCAGCATCCATCCAACCAACGGTGTATTGACTGTAGATACCTCCCCAGATCACGAAGCAGATCCATACGTCCTTTTGAATATTCAAGCTTCAAGTGGGAATCCTCCATCCTATGCCAATGCCCAGGTCAACGTTACGATCAGAGATCTAAATGACAATGCACCAAAGTTTCCAAGCTCGGCGCAAATTACATCTATCCCAGAGAGCACTGCATCTGGGACAACTATTTTTGTTGCCTCAGCTTCTGATCCAGATAGCGGATCGAATGGAGATGTCAGGTATCGCTTAGTGGAAAACTCAGACAACATTTTCACCATCAATTCTATCTCAGGCCAAGTGGAGTTGCTTGAAGGTGTGAGTTACAATGTTAAGTCTCGATATGAGCTGGTGGTACAAGCGTACGATTTAGGTGCTTCTCCCTTGGCTACAAACTTAACCTTGATCATTCAGATTTTAGACGTGAATGACAATGGCCCCACATTCAACCACAGCTCCTACGAAGAGTGGGTGTCAGAATCCACTAAAGTTGGCCGAGGAATCTTGCAAGTGTCAGCGACAGATAGGGATACCGGAAGCAATGCCCGTATCACTTTTTCTCTCGCCCCCAGCAATGCTGCATCCAACTTTGGGATATTTCCCGACACGGGATGGATCTATTTAAAACACCAACTTGACTATGAACGACGAACACAGTACGTGATTGAGGTGGTCGCTACGGACAATGGCACCCCCGCCCAAAGCACAACCGCTGGAGCTATCCTGAATGTTGTGGATGATAATGACAATGAACCAGTTTTTGATAAAGAGATTTATTCTTTCACTGTAGAGGAGAATGTTTCTCATAATACAGAGGTTGGTGTTGTTATGGCTCGTGATCGTGACAGCTGGGAGAACGGTCGTGTTACATACTCCATGCTGTCTGCAGGTCCATTTGCTGTTGGTGAAACTACAGGTAAGGGCTGACAAAGTGGTACTTTTGCCATAAAGGAATTAGTTTTAATCTTTTATGCAAATATATATGTATGTATGTATGTATGTATGTATGTATGTATGTATGTATGTATGTATGTATGTATGTATGTATGTATGTATGTATGTATGTATATATATATATATATATATATATATACACCTATATATATATATACACTATATATATATACACTATATATATATATATATATATATATATATATATATATATATATATATATATATATATATATATATATATATATATATATATATATATATATATATATATATATATATATATATATATATATATATATATATATATATATACATACATACATACATATATATATATATATATATATATATATATACACATATATATACATATATATATATATATATACATATATATATATATACATATATATACACATACATACCAGGGTTCTAGCTACGGTGGGCAGCACTGGGCGGCCCGCCAAGGTCTTACAATTCCCGCCCGGCACTCGGCTCTCCGCCCAGCACTCAAAAGTTCAATTCGGTTTATTAATTAAGTGTTTAAATAGATATCCTTTTAATCTCGCTCTATTTATTTCATCTGCTGATTTACACACATAACAATAACATAAATTACGCACATTAAATTCCGATAAAAACAACTGAACTATAGGAATTTAACGCAATTGAATGTACATACTGTATTATCATAAAATTATCCATACATGAAGCTCTTTGCATAAACATACGTACATGCACACAGTTCAGGTTCACATTTCAATCCTTGTGAATCACTGCTGGCAGTTTGCCAAGTCCATCACTTACCAAACAAACAAACTTTAACAAAGTAAATATTACACCCCCAAGAGCCCAAGGCATGCTTATAGTCCGGTCGAAATGTAAGTAACCAATCACATTTGTTATAAACCCCATATGCACTTAATATTATAACGGACTGATCGATATTCTTTTGATTTGTGGGGGATTTGATATTGACAAAAGTTGTTGTGTAGTTCACAGGAACATGTATCATGGAATGATAGTGGGACGAAAATAAAAGCGGTAAAAAGTTTGGGCAAGATGAATAACAATGGGAATTGAGTAGAGCTGTGACCGTTTAGCGTGTACTCGCTACACGCTCGCAAATCTTGTAAACGTTTACTAAATACTTCATTGCGAGTAATCGTTTTTGATACATTATAGGCCTAGTGTCTTGCCGTTAAAAATCAATATTCATGATTCAAATCACACACACATTCGGCTGACAAAGTTCCAATCAATGATTTTTTACAAACTGTAAACCCGATTAGCATAATCTTTTTTAAATGTGCGAATCACAAATGCGCAGTAATCACCAATGAATGGGGATATTATGCACTTTGATTTCACCGAAATCTGAGTAATCTAACTTATAAAATGCACCGCGAATGTGCAGCAGTAAACAGTGAAACTAACAATAGGCCTAACGTTAGGCCATAAGGCTTAAAATCCCACGCAATCAAGGCCCGCTTTTATCAACCAAAAACACTTGAATCGTGATAATCAGTACATTTACATGTAAATATTACCTGATGAGTCAAATAAATTTTGCAAGAAAGAAAAATATTGCATAATAAATAAACAGAAAAAGGTTTTAAAAAGCTGAAATTCTGCATGCTTCGCAAAGATGGCGCCATTTTTTCGAGAGGACTGATATTTCAGAACTTTCTGGTGGTGGCGTAGTTTTGAAATGTTTTACGGCGAGGTATATCATAGGCCTCAGTATGTAAGATTTTCACAGAACTTTGAAAGCCGTAGCTTAATAGGACAAACAAGTTACGCGATGTTGAGTTTAAATGACATTGAAAGGAAGTTATCTGTTCTTTCTAGACTGAATTTCCATGCATATTTTCCCTAAAAATGATGATTTGTACTGTAAAGTAAACTTTTTTACGATTTAGAAAGCAAAACTCAGCGCCTAATTGGGCAATGCAGTCAGTACTTTTGCCATACTAGTTCGCGATTTTTTTTTACCTCGTAGTTTTGGGGCAATTTTGGTGTATTTCCGAAAATTACGGTACTAAACTCGTACACGATACACGCCACTTTTTTTTTGGCGTGTACACGCTTACTAAAATCCCTAAACGCTCACAGCTCTAGAATTGAGAGAAGAGTTTCCGCATATGTTGTACTTTTTTTTTTTTTGGGGTGGGGAGGGGGCACTTTGACAGTTGAATATCCATTGTTTTTGAATATCCATTGTACATACAAAATATTTTGTAAATCTTTCTAGCATTCCAAAAAATAATAAAATTTAAAAAAATTAAAAACACTTTTTCGTTGACAATTTGTGAATAGAAGTGGACTAAATTTAAACAGTTCTTCAAGGGAGGGGGGTCTAGTAGGTCACCCTGGATTGTCACTGAAGCCCGGCATTCAAACTTGTCTAGCTAGAACCCTGATACGTACATACATACATACATACATACATACATACATACATACATACATACATACATACATACATACATACATACATAGATATATATTTATAAAGCTTTGAACATATCTTTTCATTTCAAGCTATCTTTACACACGAAGTTACCCTGGTTTATAAGTTTGATACTCGTGTGTCCCCCCCTAACCATCTTTACCTGGTATTACAGTAGGTGACAATTCAATCTCCCTCTGTTTTCTCTCTACCAACACTTGGCATGACCGATCTTTTTTTGCCTCTCCATTTGATTTTGCCACTACAAGTCATCAATGAATTATATCTACTGTCCTACCTTTCCCTTTCCCCTCCAAACAAAAAAAGGTGATTTTTGCAGAAATGTTTTATTAAGTTCAAATTGCCCATTAATCTTCTTTATCAAGCAGATACCCATAGTTCTGTCCTTATGCTTTCCTTCAAATACTACAGGATACATAACAACCACTGGACCATTAGACTATGAAGAGAAAGCCGGATATAAAATAACAATCACAGCCACCGACCATGGCATCCCAGTCCTGACAACAACGGCAGATGTGTACATCAACTTGATCGACCTTAATGACAATGGACCAATCTTCTCACACCAAGATAGGTACACAGCCTCAGTTAGGGAAGGTGAATCTGTTGGTGCTTTCGTCATCCGTATACTCGCAAAAGATGCTGACAGTGGAAGCCTGGGAAATGTCACCTATTCTTTTAATCCAGGTAATGCAAAAGTTGTGAAGGCTATCTTTAAACAAGCACTGTAACCGGATTCTAGGGTGTCTAGAATATTTGAATATACTTTTCTTGAATGTGATGATACTGATAACCTATGATATCAATGTTCAAATCAACCTTTTTAAGTAATGAAAAATTAATTCCTATTTTAATGACATTAGTATTAAAATGAGACCTCTGTTATTTCAAAATCTCATGAATTGGTAAAAAAGAGCTGTAAGTGTCCAACCGAAAGCCCCTTTAATCTTCAGCATAAGTCTTGTATGGTTACTCCTTCTTCTATGTGCTCTCCTTTCTTTGTCAAATTAACTTTGACAATGTCATCTGAAATATCCCAACAATCTTATCGCAAAAAGAAAAGGAAATAGGCCAAAAATTTTTTTTTTTAAGGATTATTGAAGTATTATAATGTCCACTAATGACATATCATATTTATATATATTTTCAGAATAATTATTTCTGAAAGTAGAAAAATCAGTGTAAAAAAATTTCAATTTTAAACAATGTTGATATAATTTTTCCCCAGCGATTTTAATTGAACCAATCAAGTGTTGATGGTAGTAATCTTCAACCAATCTATTGCTACTTGTAGTAACCTTCTCAGTGCCTTACAAAACTTGTGGAAAGCCATTACCCAATATAAATTAAGCGAGAATTATTTCAAAATAGTAAAACATGGTTTGACCACTTGTGGAAAGTTTATTTTGCCCAATATTTGGTATCCATTACCCAATATAAATTAAGCGAGAATTATTTCAAAATAGTAAAACATGGTTTGACCACTTCTCAGTGCCTTACAAAACTGTAAGCCATTACCCAATATAAATTAAGCGAGAATTATTTCAAAATAGTAAAACATGGTCTGACCACTTGTGGAAAGATTATTTTGCCTAATATTTGGTATCTCTAACATAAAATTGTATACTATTTGTTCCCAGATGTTGGCGATTTTGATATTAATCCAACGACAGGAATAGTCAGAACCGCCGCCCCTTTGGATCGCGAAACAAAGGACATGTACACCGTGAATGTGGTCGCATCTGATGATGCTTTCAATCCACGACAACAAGAAATCCCATTGTTCATCAAAATTCTAGATGACAATGATAATGCCCCATCAGTCGTGAACGCTAATTTGACATTCACCGTGAGAGAAGACTTACCTCCACATTCCAAGATCGGAACTATTGTTGCTTTTGATGCAGATATAGGACAAAATAGTCGACTTTTTTTCAGCATCATTGATGGAAATAGTTTCGGCATGTTTATCATCGATCATGTGACTGGTGTCTTGAACAACACCAAGGAGGTTGATTATGAATTGTTTCCGCATTATCGTTTAAAGATCTTAGCCGAAGACAATGGATCCATTCGTCCTCAAAACGTCACCATATTTGTAGACATAAATGTCCTTGATGTGAACGATAATTTTCCGGTCTTTGAAATGGATCCAGTTTTTTGGCCATTATGGAGAACTGCCCTGTCAGTGAGACATTGTGGACTTTTGTGGCGACTGATGCAGATTCTGGTCAGAATGGAGACGTTAGGTACTCATTATTACTGAACCGGAACCGGAACAGGTATATGTCGCAATAGACTCCATTACAGGAATTCTTAGAACTATTGCCCTCATTGATCGGGAAATGACATCTGAGATCCACGTCGTGGTGAAAGCCGAAGATCAGGCGGTTGTTGAGGCAGAGCGCCGCTCATCGTCAGTGTCTGTCATCATCGTGGTAGGAGATGAGAATGACAATAGTCCTGTTTTTCTGTCCCGTAGCATCACATCAGTCATGGAGGATGAACCAATTGGGTATCCGGTCTTGCATATTGTTGCAACAGATGCTGATGCTAGATATAATGGACAAATCACATACCAGATAAGCCACGGGAACGAAGATGGAAAATTTGCCTTGAATCCAGCAACAGGTTAGTAGATTTTTTATTCTCATCATTTCCATTTTGTTTTTAAGAATATTTTACGAAACGTAGCCAATAGAGGAACCATAGCTACCACATTTGCATACTGAGCTACTATTTTCTGGGCTAACTCTTGCTTTGTAATTACAGTATAATATTATGTTTTTTAGCCTGCTTGTGATTGTTTGGAGAAGAATTTGATTTATGTTATAAAACATCAATCAGTTGTTCAAGCTTTACAGGAGAATTGTCTGGAATCATATGAAAAGTTCATATGAAAAGTGGGCTTTGCAACCTCTGCCTCAGGACAAACTTGAGATTCTCCACCTCAAAGCACAATCGATCAATAAAAAGACTGAGCTCATCTCCACATGTCGCCACGGGAACAAAGTCAAACCACCCAACCGTGCCAAGAAAAAGCCATAATTCATCAGTTGCCTGAAGATTGTTGTCGGAAATAAACGTGTGTGAAACTCAAGGAAGTAGCACATGACGTGAAGAATATATATATATGTATATAAATACAATAATCCAATTTCTATTAAATTGTATGAAAGACAAGGCAGGGGGGTGGGGAGGAAGGTGGAATAGAGCTGAAAAATATTTGGATTCAGACAAAAATTGATGGAGGCTTTCTGGCAAAAAAGTCATGAAAAGTGACTGTAAAAAGCAAATAAGAACATCAGAATAATATCCTGTAGGTTGCCAATTTTCTTATTAAAATTACATGAAAAACAGGCAAATTTTTATTCAGAAAAACTCTTCCCCTTTAGGTAAAATGTTGGGCTCGTGTACGGGAAACAGAGGATACCCGTTTTCACTTTTGGTGCATTATCATTCTCTTTGCAGGTGTTTTGAATGTATCCCACAGTTTGAACTATGAGCACCGCACAGAGTACGCACTGGAGATCCTAGCCATCGACAGAGGGATTGAACCGCGTTCAACTGCGCAGACGATTCGTATATTTGTAGAGGACGTGAACGACCTACCCCCGGTCTTTGAGCAGACACTTTACGTTTTCAACATCAGCGAGGAGGGAGTTGTTGGGGACATTGTGGGGGAGGTGCTGGCCACTGATGGGGATTCAGGTAAACTGTTTTATTTATTCAAAAGTTTATGGACAGTTAGCAGCAACTTGTGCTTAATTTGAAGGGGAAAAAATGTAATATGCCATAAAAATAGCAAGGTTTTATCAAAATCGGTTAAAAATTAAACATTTTTACATCATTTTGAATTTCAAGGCATCATTATAACAAATTATGCAAATAGCAAGGTTTCATCAAAATTGGTTGAAAATTCAACATTTTTACATCATTTTGAATTTCAAGGCATCATTATAACAGATTATGCAAATTTGTGTGTACATTCGTTTGTCATAGTTGTTTAACCCATAACTTGGAAATTGGAAGTTTTTGTAGTAATTTAAACCCTATGCTGTATACTTATGTAAAAAGTTAATTGTGGAAGAGTGACCTGCCCTCACTTTCATAGTAATTATTTCATAGAAATGTATTTCTTGCAAATATTTGTTAATGAATTCATTCTAGTCTGATTTCAGTCATTTCTTTACTACAAGTTTGGTAGAACTTTAAATTAGAATTCTCCATATTAAAGCAAGTACCTTTTGTTGTCCCCACGCTTTCACAAAAGATGGAATATGCTTTACTGTTAAACATATGCTTTATTCAATTTTGTGTTGCAAATTCTTTCAAGCTTAAAGTTATAATGGTCACTCAAAGAAAGAATATACTCTGTGTAATTGGTGTCAGGAGCCTACCTATGGAAATTTAAAATGGGGTATTTTTCGTAAGCGATCATAAGAAGTCCTATGACAGTTTTGACTTTGCTAGGATGGGGGGGGGGGGGGGTGCGCAAATACAAATCGTACAAAAAACTTATTTTAGCAAATTATTTAAGGTGCAGTTCCCTCTTATTGTTGTGGACTATTATAAATCTTAAATTACACTGATGGTCTTCTGCAAGTTAAGGATAACCTTTTTGGTTTGCAGGGAGGAACGGAAACCTCACCTATGAAATCCCAGCAGGAATCACCGATGGCAAGTTCTCGATCGATGCAAACACGGGGCTCATGAGGTCACTAGCCAGGCTGGACAGGGAAGACATAGATTCGTACTCTTTTCCAGGTAAAATTTTCGTCCTGATGGAATATTTTAACCAGCTGTCATTAAGTAGTGCAGGGCTTTGTCGTTTATATACCAGGTTGAAAACTTCTGGCAACTTCGAAAAAATATGGATATCAGGAAATAATTTTTAAAGCATTGATCACAAGTTTTGAAACAAGAAAGTCATGAAGTCTTTCACATCTAGAATGCTTAAAAAATAAAACAAATATCTTGATTATAATTGACCATTGTAGTAGTGCCAGAAGCACATGAAAACCACACAGATTCCCACTCTCACATGAACATTTTTGGTTGTAGTACCAAACTTGGGGTGTGACCCTACGCCCCCCCCCCACCTTACTGAAATAAATTTTGTGGCGACCTTTAGATCAATCATAACCATCTATGTATTATCTTCTCTTATTAGGAGAAGATTATTCAAAAATAGGTTTTTCACTTTGTGAGCTGTGCCAAAACTGTAAAAGCATGTGGTCATACGTGGTATATGGTCTGCAAATAAAATACTTTGTGTAAGCTGCTTCAACAATTTGAGTTATAAAACAGCTTCAAATTTACAACAAATATTTTAATAGTTATTTCAGGGCTCCCGGTAAAACCTTAAAACCTTTAAAAACCTTTATTGACAAATTGAACCTTTATTCCTTTCAAAATAACCTTTAAAACCTTTAAAAATCTTTATTTTCAAAGTTAAGTAAGGTAAATGATTCAAGTGCCAAGCTTTATTGGTAAGTATACACATCCATTTATTAGCATATCTGCTCTCAACACACATTTAAAAAGTAGCAGGACCCAAAAAAATTTCCAACTTCACGTAAGTAATGTGCTTTTGGCGCCACCAAATGCCTTTTGCCCCAGAATATGCTCATTGTATGAAAATTTATTCCATGAGTTAACCTTTATAAACCTTTTTATTTCAATCCAAAACCTTTAAAAACCTTTATTTCAACTTTTCCAACCTTTGAAAAAGCCTTTATTTAAAAAAGAGTCACTGGGAGGCCTGTAATTTGCTTGATGGGTCAAATATGAAATGTTTGCATTTATTTTGAAATCTGAAAAAAAAAAAAAAAAGGTTTCTGTCCTTATCCTTATCTTTTTCATGTATGCACGCTTTTTCCTGTACAAATGTAATTCCGTCTTGGTATTTTGAGAATAATTATATTATTTTCTTCTTCTTAGTGTATGTAATGGATGGTGCCTTTCCGGCCCTGTATGATGTCACAACTGTCACAGTCAACCTAGAAGACATACATGATAACGCTCCTGTGTTTGCAAGTTCTCTTATTTCTTTAAGTGTCCCAGAGGGCCAAGAGCCTTCTGTTATTCACACTGTGGTAGCATTTGATGCTGATTCTTCGACCGGATCCCTTCTCTACTACATCAAGGTATTATAAATTCAAATTAAGGATTATTCATTATCTATTTTTGTTGTAAGATTGTGTTGTCTTTATATATGTAAATCATTTGTTTCATAATTCTTTGAAGAAGTGCAGAATATTCTGACTGAACGGCTTTGGGTCATTGCCATACCCCCAATCAAATTCTAAAAGGAATATACTGTTTCATCATTTTTAGTGGCTGAGACTTGGGAAATATATTAAAAGAATATAGCAAGATTTTGAGCTGCCTGCCCCATGAAGTCATACTTTACAATTTTTGTATTTGTTGAAAATTCAAAACTTCCATCAGCCATACCCCAAAAACTGAAAAAAGCTTTTTTAAAATAGAACACTGCTCTACCCAAAATTGATAATCCTTTCCACTGACTATTCAACTTAGGAAGTTTATAGACCCTTAAAGTGCAATCAACCATGCCACCCAATTGTTTTTTTCTCCAGATGGAAACCTAGATGGGCTTTTTGTGTTAGACTCCCAAACCGGCCAGCTCAGCACAACAAGTCGATTGGACAGAGAAACAAAGTCTGAATTTGACCTCACC
The DNA here is from genome assembly GCA_020152595.1 of Chiridota heheva. Taxonomy (NCBI): domain Eukaryota; kingdom Metazoa; phylum Echinodermata; class Holothuroidea; order Apodida; family Chiridotidae; genus Chiridota; species Chiridota heheva. Next base: position 1,907,106 of record JAIGNY010000807.1, on the reverse strand, counting down.
ATCACAGTGGTAGATGACGGTAACCCTCCAATGATGACAAATGCGGTCATCCACATAAACGTGAGCGACCTGAACGATAATAATCCAACTTTTGCATCTTCCTCGTTTGGGATCTCCGTGGCTGAAAACACGCCAAATGGAAGTAATCTTCTGACCGTCTTTGCGACCGATCCCGATGATGGTCTGAATGGAGAGATATTTTATTCCTTGATAACAGCACTCAGGGTCTTTTTGAAATTGATGAATTGACTGGTCAGATTTCAACCATTGGGTGAGTTTCTACTTTCATCATAAGGATAGTAACATTGGGGAGATTGCAGGGAAAATGAGGGGGGGGGCGCATTTCTTTGTCCACTTTTTCTGCATTTATAACTTTTGCATTGCGAATTTTTGTCTTAATGAGATTTTGTAGTTCCCTCCACCTCTGCACACAGCAATTTGACTTTGTGAGTTTTCTCCTTACTTTTAGTTGGCGATTAATAACATCAATGATTTATTCAGCACCAGTCCTCAAAATGCTTTTCAAAAAGCTATGAAGAAGTTTCAAATGAGAATGTTTTCATATTTTTTCTCGGTGAAATCAATTGCCTTCTTATTCAGACGTTTTGTGTCATCTTCATGCATTCTTTGCTGAATATGATCACATGTTGAAAGTAATTTACTTAAATTTAAGATTTGATTAAACTTATTATTGTCTGAATGGTTGAAATGATATAAAGATCTTGTGTATGTATTCAACTAAAAAAAAATGTCCAGTTCAGAATTTGGCGCTCTTTCACATGAGCAAAAATTTGTCTTTAGGTTCCAACACGTGTAACTGATACAATAATTTTAGCATTCAATGAATCAAAGCTAAATGTGAAATTTTTCTTTCCCTTGAAGATCATTTGATTTTGAAAAGCAGTCAAGTCATACATTCCAAGTGAAGGCAACTGATCGTGGATTTTCTCCTCGCACCGAAAAAGTCCAGGTTACTGTAACAATCACAGATGTCAACGACAATGCACCGGTGTTTACCGTGTCGCCAATCAGGGCCAATGTTTCGGAAGGTACCACGAGTGGGACCCTGGTGTCAAGACTGACCGCTGAGGACAAGGATTCAGGCATGAACGGTCAAGTGGCATATAGGTAGGTGCACAGGAGTGTTAAAATTTAAATTTTAAATGACACAAGATTATGAGGACAAATCAGTTTTACTGTCCATTCCATGGGTGGGCTTGTCCATCCTTGTATGTCTCTGCCTGTGTGTGGCAGTGGCAGCACCAGGCACTACAAACTGGGAAGGGTAACACTGGATGTTCAAAGCGTTGACCAGCAGTCTCATCTTTACCAGCAATTGCATCCCCTCCTCCCCTCCATATTTTTACCTCAAGAGATGGACACAAACCTGAAATTTGATCTTGTTGTGTCCCCTCCCACCACAGTCCTCCCTGCTGTTGCTATGTGAGTAGATGGAGGATACATGGGAAGGAATACACTGTGCAGGTGGGTGGAGAAGTTAGGTGAATGGTGAATGACCGACCAACTATCTCTAAACAAGATTTGTATTCATGATTATTTTCTGATTTATTACAGATTTGTGAATCCTGCAAGCGTCATTCATTTCCTTATCCAGGGAGATATCATTTTGACGAAAACTACGCTTGGAAGCCGCAATATGTACAGGCATGAGGTGGAAGCTTACAATCCCAATGTCATTCCCCAGCTGCCTACAAGAGGTAATTTCATTAAAGATAGAGGGGCATTTTCTATGGTGGTGGGGGTCTGGGGATGGTCAAATTTTTCCCAGTTTATATATATTTTTTTTTTCCTGTCTAATTTTACCCAACTTTAAGAAAATAGTGGTAAACAAATTAGAAACTTCCAACAAATTGCACCGAAGACCTTTCTAACACATTTTGGGATTCTTTTCATTGCTTTTCTTGCCATAATGCATCTATCGATTTCGCCAAGAATTGTCAAATCTTGAGGCTGTCGTTTATTATTTGGTGGTGTTGCACATAAGGGTGCCAGCAAAAAACTTGATAGAGAAATCTTTGGTCTGAAATTGTAACACCCCCACCCCCCCTGTCCCTTCTTCACTTGCATTGGGAATCTAAATTTATAGGTAGGATTTTCCCTCATTCTTATACTACTTCCTAGCTAAAAAGAAAATAATGACTTCTAAGTCATTTTTTTCTGCAATAAGGAGTGAAAATTTTAATCAGACCTCCATTGTAACACTTGTGACTCGAGGTGTTTGCTTCTTTACTTGTGAACTTCTGCATTTAAAAAATAAGATATCACCTGAAACAGCCTTTACTATTGGATGTTCTATTGCTTAATGATATTATATTTTCCAAATATCCTTTTGACAGCCATGGTGGAGATTTGGGTCGGCAGCACCAGTCGGGCAATGATTGTGTTTTCCCAAGAAACCTACCTAGCCTCACTTTCGGAGGATGCCGCAAAAAATCTCAATTTCTTGACGATGACCGTGAAAGGCCAAAGAGATGACTTGCAGTTCAGTATTGCCAGCGGAAATGAGAATGGGGCGTTTAGGCTGGAACAAACAGGCTGTAAGCATTTAGTTGTAAAGTAGTAGTTTGTACTGTAATAAGTTTATGATATATGAAAGCTAAGACTGGACTTTATGTTCATTTGCATAATTTTTTGGTCAAATATTTAGATTTATGCAAATGAGGTTATTAATTCAGATCTGCCATCTTTGTGATATTCTGCTGTCTTGTGGCTAATTACAAAAAAAATATTGATAGAATTTATGAATTGTTGAAAGAATGACCTTTCATTTGATACTACTCTTGATTTTTTTTGAGCAAGGAAAAAATTCATATGTCAATTTTAAATTTTTAGATCTTTTGACCTAAAAATTGACTTCTGATTTTGCCAATTATCTATCTGATAGTATTTAGCACTATACTTTCCCATAAACATGCATTGTTCCTTTCTATGATGCACTAACTAATAAGATATAAAAAGGAAATGTTTATACCATTATTTCAATAAAATGTTATGCAAATGATATGTAAATTAGCTAATTTACATTATTTATTATGTACAGGCTTGAAATTTTAAGTTTATGACCCAATTTCAGCCATTGAAAACTTTAAAAATTTTTTTATATATTTATTTAGGTTATGCTGAATGTCTTGTAGAAATTACTTCTACATAATTTTCAGGTTATGTAGAACTTCTGTTTATTCCATTAGGAATCCTCGGTGAAAAGTTATCAGAGTATCAGTAATCATATTGACAATTGCCAAACTTGGTATCCTTCACTGACAGTTGGTACCCTTATGAAATGTCAACAAATTTGTTTAAATACAGGAAAATACTTATTACAATTTCATCTGTTTCCAAAGAAGTACAGGCGGGCGGTTGTTCTGACTTGTTTATATTGGGAGGGGGACCAGGGTTAATGCTATCCCCCTACCCTCTCCCCCCAAAAATATGGAATATGGCCCCCTTCCAGGATCCAAATTGCTTCAAAGAAAAGGATTTCCACCTAAATGGGACTGCTTGGTCCCCACCATGGGTCTCTTGCCCCTCAACATGGGTCTTTTTCCCCCACCCAATATGGGACCCTTTCCCCTTAAAATTGTAATCCTACTCCACTGTGTCACAACCTCATAACATGGAATTGAGATTTTGCAAAATAGGTAAATGGGCACTGTTGCACTACGAATTAAGGGTTGGTCTGTAAAGTTTCATCCAAAATTACTATAAAAAGACAATTCATGGTAATCACGTCGGATATTAGTGACCCATTTACTTGTTTATAATCCTTATAAGTTAAATAATCTCAGCTAAATTATAGTGTTTTATTTTGCAATGGATGCACACTAGCTATGCCTATGCCTAGACCTAAGGTTAGTAAGCATGAAGTTTAAAGCATGCTATCCATTTCAGCTGGTTCTGATATTCCCTGGGCCTCTTCTGGGTTGGGTCCAGGTACTAAAAGATCTCCACTGATAAGATAAGCCTTATGACTCTTCCTCATCCTCAGTTTCACTTCGAAACAAGATTCGGGATGCCGTTCTTCTGTCGTCTCACCGTAAATGTCAAAAAATATTTTAAAATAACTCTAGTGATGTAACTATAACACGTTAGGACCGATCAAGGAGGCATGTCTTTTATTGCAGCAATCCATATGAAAGCACATTGTTTTTGATACAGAATGGTGTTTGAAACTTTTCATTACGATATAGGGGTGGATTACACGATTTTGTTTCAAAAAGGGTCAAAACATCACCAAAAATCACAACATTTTACACATTTTACAAACAATTACAAAATTATGACTAGGTGTGTGCAAAATTCGATTAGATTTGAACAATTTCACTTGTCTACATATTTTATATAAAAAAAAAACAATCTAAATTTATTTTCCAAGCAATTTTTCAAAAATATGCATTTTTGGGGACATTTTAAACAAAAAGTGAATTTTTAATGTTTGGACAAAATTTACCAGAAAAAATGAGTATAGACCCCCCCCTCCCTTCCCCACACACACACACACACACACACACAAAAGGGAAAATATTATGAAAGATCTTTCCGAGATCTTTGCAATGAAACTTTTTGCACCCCTATAGGATTTTGGTTACATCATGATTTTATTTTGGGAAAAAGGTAGTTTGAAAATGCGATTTTATCGCTGTGTGGTAGAGTAAGGGTTAACCCTTACTCTACCAGGGCTTTGAAAAAAAGTGAGCCCAGTTTTTGTAACTGTTTTTTCATATGCATTTTTGACAACTTTCCTTTTATTTTCTTTCGTTCCAAGTTTGGTTGGAATAGAGGCTAAGATATTTATGTTTTGAGTAATGAAAGCCAATTTAGGAAATATTGGACAAAAGTATGCAAATTAAGCAATTTTTGACTAAATTTGGTCAACAAATGGTCAATCTTTGCAGAAGTATAACTTCTTGTCAATATTGAAAACAGAGATTTTTGTTACATATTTAGATTCTTTATGAAATTTCCTTTCCAATGATACTAATCTATAATTTTTAGAAAGAAAGGAAAGATAAAAAAACACTAAAAATGATTATAGTCAAAAGACCCCTGAAAGCTGCAGCAGAAAAATATTTACGCAGTGGTTGGTCACGGTGAGATTTGAACCTGGCCAGAATTGGAGAGGTGAAATATAAGTCTTATAGGAAAGATTCTAAATAGAGGGGAGTATGCCTTTATTTATATATTAAATAAAAGGAAATTTTAAGCACTTTCGAACGGCGGTTCAACGAAGCATGTGCAATGTACGGTTTAAGTACACAATTTCTTGAAGAAAAAAACGTGTCAAAAATGGCAGAAATTTATGAAATTTTTAAGTAATTTCTCTAGAACAAAAGATTGCAGGAAGGGATTATAGAAATCATATTAGAAACTAATAGTATCATGTCGTAGGACTTGCATGTTTGATTTTGAAGCAAAAATGTGGTCTTGAAGTTATTGAAGAAAAGTAGATTTGAAAGAGAAAAAAAATACATTTTTTGTATGTTTTTAGCAACTTTTGAGTTTGACCCCTTTTCAAGCTACTTTTTCTCAAATTCTGTAATATGACCCCTATAAAAAAGTTACATTTTGTGAAAGAAATATCTGAGTACTTTAAAATGATACCAAGATTACTCCTACAGGACTGTGGTAAAGTCCCGATTTTATTTGTAGAAAAAAGTGGTTTGAAAACTATGGCGGCGTGGTAAAGTACGGGTAATACAATTATTTCTTTGTAATTTCAATGTAATTCATAGGAGCACGTGGTCATAAATGTGGCTTAAATTTTTTCTCACACTTTGAGGGTCATTTACTGTAAAGACACAGGTGTTGGATTGCCTGCAGAGTGTGTGTGTGTGTGAGAGGGGGGGCACAAAAACATTATTATTTATTTGTTTTTGGTGAGGGGGGACTTGTTATTAATCTATGTCAGACCCACATATCAGTGCATTATTAATCAATCAATCAATTCTGTTATTATCCAATTGATCAATTTTGTTTTCATTAATTTTGTGTTCTCTACAGCGACTGCCTCTCTACTCGTCGAAGATTCTTCCTTTCTTGATTATGAAACCAACCCGGATCTTCAGCTTATTATAGAGGTGGAGGCACCGTCAGGGGGCGTGGTCCCAGATTATGGCTACACGACGGTCAACATTGAATTGACAGATGCAAATGATAACACACCCCAGTTTACCCAGAACAGTTTCTCGATTGCTATTGAGGAACGAAATGAAACCGGATTCTTTGTGTTTCAGGTGAGAAATGTAGTCAATCAATCAATCAATCAAGTCAGTCAGTTGATCAGTCAGTCAGTCGATCAGTCAGTCAGTCAATCAAATGATCACATTTCCATAATGATCCACGATTTTCAAGGACTCTAAACATTTAAGATAAATTTTGGTGTGATTGTTTTGCAGAAAGGTCTTTAGGATTTAAGTCTTAAAAACAAGATACAAGTGATACCCAAAGATATGCTTACTGTGGTTTTAAAATTCAATATGGCATGAAATTTGTCCAGCATTCCAAAATTTCAGGCCTAGTTCATCACGTCATTATGTAAATTTATGAATCAATTGAATATATCTTTCCATTTTATTTGAACAAGAATTTTTTTTAAAAGGAAGAATAGATCAGTGTCGGTTTAAGCTTCACTGATATGAGGAAAATTCCTACTATAGGGCACAAAAATGTCCTGATCTATTTCTTTTGAAAGCAATATTTGTGTGGAAAGAAAGATGGATCTTTTTAAGGAAGGATACTTTTTTTCACTGAAAAGGGGCAACTTTTTCCAAATTTGGGGTATGTGTGACCCCTGGTGCTACTGTTTTAAGAGGTTGTCAATGACTGAATTTGCAGGACAGTATTTATAGATATATTGTAGACTTCCATGAACTATCATCAGTTTACTACATCAGCAGAATTTTTCACGTGTTAAAAGGTTTGGAGTTTTTATTGTCCATCAAATAAATTCTGGCATGTTCAAATTTGTGAAGACTTAAACAAATTTGAAAAAAAATTGAAGACTTCAACAAATTAAACAAATTTAATGCGAAGTTGAAATAGATGTCAGCTACCTGGAAAATTGATCAATAATAGACGTAATTGCCAATAATTATTTCCTTCTTGTTGGCACAGGTTATGGCTTCTGACATCGATGAAGGGGCAAATGCTGATGTTCGGTATTACATCACCAACGGCAACCACAATAATGCCTTTTCTATTGGCCCGATCACTGGAATCATTGAGAACACAGCCATCCTAGATCGTGAAACAAAAGCATCGTATCGACTTCTGGTAAATGCCGTTGACGACGGCATTCCTCGTAGGATTGGGGAAGCTACACTGAAAATAACGATAACGGACCGGAATGATAACAAACCCGTTTTCCCCCTGTACCAACCAATTGAAATAAATGAGGGTAATTAATCCGTTTGATTGAATCTTAGTTGATGAATTCTTAGAACATAAAATTATTGCTATTTATATCCATTCTTGTATTTTGAAGTTGATGGCATTCCATGAATGAAGTAAAATGTGATACCCACTTATCTTTTGTAGTTGAAGGGATGTGTGTGCTCCTTCCCATCAGAGTCTTTCCAGTGGCATAAATTGCATAAATAATTTTGAAAGCCACAGTTTCCCCTCGGAGTGCAAACCATGATACAAGTATGGCGATGAACTGTTCCTAGATTTTACAGTTGTTGATAAGGGTTAAATGCTCGGCATGTCTGGCATTTTATTCAATATTCCTGCCATCATGTTGGTTAAATTTGATATTAGTAATTAAGTTTGATCATTTATTTGCCTTTTATTGATGTTTTTCTAATTACTATCCAAGCTGCAGGATTCCTTTTAAGACAAAGAAGATAAAAACTTTATAATATAGTTGATAAATGAACCACAACACTGTTCTGCTTACCCCTTTGTCAAAACATGAAAATTGAAATGAAAACAAGACAAACATGGGCAGGATTTTCCCCTGAATGTGAAGGGTGGGGGGAAGGGGAGGGGGGGGGGATGTCACAAAATAAGATTTGCCTTCCAAAAGAAAGGAAAAGAAAAATATCATAGAATCACCATAACAAATTTAACGTAGGGGTGTAGGAAAATGTCCCCCTAATCTTGCCTATGAGCTTGCCTGACCACCCATGTTTTATTGTAATATTTTCTGTTACTTTCATTTAGGTCTGGAGGTTGGTTCTGTCGTCACCAAAGTGAAGGCTGAGGATCCTGACGAAGATCCGTCAATCACATACTCTACCAACGGTGGAAATCCAGGCCATATGTTCAACATTGATCCTTACAGTGGGACGATATCATTGGCTGAGCCCCTGGACCGGGAGTCACAAGATAGTTATGAATTGACAGTTAAAGCAATGGATGGTAGACATTTAACAGAGACAACAATTTTCATTCATGTCTTGGATGAAAATGATAATGCCCCAGTTTTCACGCAACAGTCATATCAGGTATGTGATGAATTTTGTGTATCGGATTTGGTGCCTTTGTAAGCTACAACTTCTTTAACCCACACCCCGTACTGCTTGACGAGAACTCACAAGTTGAGAGTCAATTGTTCTTGCAGTCAGGTATATTCTGCTAGATGGCATCAACTTCAGAAAACAAAGGACTAACTTACCCTTGCTACTCCTACATCTCTCCTGTTCCATCCCACCAAAATCCCCTCTCCCACAATAACACCATTAAATGATAATGTCATGAAAATCTAGAGGTTCGATTCCTGGTGGGTCATTAATTTTATCACTAGATGAGCATTTTAGATAAGCCCTCATCTACATTGTTCAAGAAAATTGTATTAGTAATTTTATAGTAAAATTTGTTGTTCTGTTTTAGGTGACTTTGCCAGAGTTGACCCCTCCCCATCACTTGGTGACCCAAGTCAATGCCACAGACGCAGACAGCGATGAGAATGGAAGGATCACGTACAGCATGACTGTGGCACCCATACAAGGGTTCTACATCAATTCAGAAACAGGTGAGTTGACTGTTGGCAGTTCACCATTGATATATGATCGATTGATTGGTAAATCAGTTGCAACTTATTTAACCCAATGATCTGTTTGGTTGATTGGATTTGGCTTATCAGACAGTCACCTGGATGTTTGAATGGTTGCAACTTAGTTGACCAGCTGCATCTTAGATAAGCAAGGATCTAGTTGTTTGCTTGGCTGCAACTTTATGAAGCAGTCATCTGGTTATTTGATTGGTTGCAACTTATTAATTCAATGATTTGGGTGGTTACAACTTATCAATTCAAATATTTGAATGGTTACTAGTTATCAATTGAATGATTTTGGTTGCAACTCATCAATTCAATGCTTTGGTTGGTTGCAGCTTATCAATTCATTGATTTGATTGGTTGCAACTTATTAATTCAATGATTTGCATGGTTTCAACTTATCAATTCAAATATTTGAATGGTTACTAGTTATCAATTGAATGATTTGGTTGCAATTTATCAATTCAATGCTTTGATTGGTTGCAGCTTATCAATTCATTGATTTGATTATTTGCAACTTATTAATTCAATGATTTGGGTGGTTACAACTTATCATTTCAAATATTCGAATGGTTACTAGTTGTCAATTGAATGATTTTGGTTGCAACTTATCAATTCAATGCTTTGGTTGGTTGCAGCTTATCAATTTATTGATTTGATTGGTTGCAACTAATTAATTCAATCATTTCATTGGTTGCAACTTATTAATTCAATCATTTCATTGTTGCAACTTATCAATTCAATGAGTTGCTTGGTTGCAACTTATTTTTAATTCAGTAATTTGGTTGGTTGCAACTTATCAATTCGATGATGTGGTCGGTTGCAACTTGTCAATTCAATGATTTGATTGATTGCAACTGGTCAATTCAATGATTTGATTGGTTGCAACTTATGAATTTATTGATTTGGTTGGTTGCAACTTGGCAATTCAATGATTTGGTTGGTTGGTACTTTTCAATTTAAATATTTGATTAGTTGCAATTTATTCAAGCACTGATTTGATTGGTTGCAAGTTATTCAAGTACTGGTTTGATTGGTTGCAACTTATTAAACAAATGATTTGGTTGGTTGATTGGTTGCAACTTAGTAATCATGCTTATTTTTTTATTTACCATATTTTTAATATGAAAATTTGACGAATTGAATGTAAGAATTATTCAAATGTATTTTTTTAAATTCTCTTTTCAGGTGAAATACGAACAAACCAAACAATACAGTATAATGAGGCCCAGCCTGTTATTCAACTGGTTGTCATGGCAACAGATCAGGGAGAGACTCCTCTTTCACATGTAGTTGCAGTTCGAATTCAAGTCACAGATGTCAATAACAATGGTCCCACATTTACTCGAGCAGTGTACAGTGCATCTGTAGCAGAAGATGCTGAACGTGGGAGTCGTGTCATTGTGGTAACAGCCACAGATGATGACCCATCTTATCTCAATCAGAAAATTGACTTTTATATCGTGGATGGAAATGTTGATAACACATTCTTCATTTTATCTGATGAAGCGTCCAGTACTGTTGAGATAACCGTGTTCAGCTCATTAGATCGTGAAACACGGGATGTTTACAATTTAATCATTTTGGCCCAGGACAGGGGCACACCCCAGAGAAATTCCACTGCGGAGGTGGTTATACAAGTTACAGACATTAACGATAATGCTCCTGTCTTTAGTCCAGCCGAATATGAGGGCAGTGTTAAGGAAAATGCAAACTCTTCTACACAAGTGATTCAAGTGAAAGCATTTGATGTTGATGAAGGGAACAATGGGAGAATACGCTACGAAATCCGATCAGGAGATGATCATGACATGTTCATGATCGACCGCAACACTGGGTGGATAATGACGAAAGGAAGGTTGGATCATGAGGAAGTTTCCTTTGTCAGATTAGTCGTTCGAGCAAGTGATTCCTGGAGCGAAAATCCTTTGCACAGCACTGTCAATGTTCTTATCAATATTACAGACGAGAATGACAATTCGCCCTATTTTTCTTACATGGTTTATCTAGAACGGGTGCCTGAAAATGAGCCACCTCGAAAGATCTTCCAAGTACAAGCGCATGACAAGGATACTGGTATATACGGAAAACTGAACTACTCCATCATCGGAGGTGACGGAAAAGATTTTTTTGAAATTGACTCATCCACCGGATATGTTAGTTCAACAAGTTCTTTTGATTATGAAGAAACAGAATCTTTTGGTCTCATAATTAGAGCCACAGACTACGGTGGGCAGACAGCGTCCGTTCAAGCCCAGGTCAACGTTACTGGTGTGGATGAATATGCTCCTGTCTTTATTGGCAATCCGTACTTCTTTAATATTTCCCAGGATGCCAGGAAAGGAGACCTTGTTGGCACAGTTACTGCGAGTGATGAAGACGCCGGCCCAGATAAGATTGTACTGTATCAATTTAGTGCAACAACCGCAGATTTTGAAATTAATGAACAATCCGGAGAAATAAGAGTAAATAGGACATTGAAGGATTCTAACAAAGTTAAAAGGAGTTTACGATCACGAAGGGCATCAGAAGTTCAGTTTTCATTACTCATCAAAGCAAGCTCTGGTCGACCCAATTCTTTGGAGACATTTACAACTGGCGTTGTAAACGTTGGCTCTGGGACAGCAGTAGGTTTGCCTCGCACTGATGATCGTGCTTCACCTATTTTGTTTATAATCATAGCCTGCGTTGCAATTATTGTAGCCTTTGTCCTCGCCTGCATAATATTTGTCGCCGTCATTCGAAGGAGACGAAAAGAGGATGAGAAAACACAACCGGATGGTGCAAGTTTGAATCGTTCTGTGTCCCCGAGGTCGTATGACCCAACCTTTGATCACCATGTTGAAATGGGGCCTGGTATCCTCAACCCAAACATCACGGAAAACCATCTGTTGAACATGTCTTATCAACAGAGAAATCTTTACGGTATGCCAGGTACCAATAGTTCAATGGAAGTAGGACATTTAACAAACAAAGACTTTTCTGAGCAGTCACATTCGGCTTCCAGCGGTCGTGGTTCAACAACGGTCGAAGATGAAGAGATACGTCAGATAAATGAACAAACATCTGGCCCACGTCAGACAAGGGAGAAAGTGATTGATTCAGGCATTCAAGAGGATGGATCGTATCGTAATAGTTTATCAAGTCTCAATTCCCCAAGAACTAAGCCTTTCAGTACCAGTGTTGAAAGCATGCATATATTTGTTGAGGAAGGAGGAGGGGAATCGGGCGGTCATTATATTTCAGCCCAGCTTGAGGAGGGCATGGGAGGTGAGGCTGTCGCTCTTATGGATGGCCATCAAGTATTTGGATTTAACGAGGATGGCCACCCCTCTATGGGGGGCTCACTTAGCTCCATTGTAAACAGTGAAGAGGAACTTTCGGGTAGCTATAACTGGGACTACCTGCTAGACTGGGGTCCACAATTTCAGCCTTTGGCGCATGTCTTTGCCGAAATAGCCAAATTAAAAGATGATTCCGTCATCCATCAACCCAAAGCGTTCCAGCCTATAAATAAAACACATCCGCCTCCCTTAATAACAAACATTATTCATGGTCCGATTAAACAGTTGGATTCGCGTAAAAATACATCTCATTCAAACTCTCTCATCAATCAGTCAAGAATTTCCAATAACTTGCCACATTCCCCGATTACATATGACAGCGCTTTTGTACCATCAGCGGTTACTCCTGATCTGTCACCATCATTGTCTCCACTCGCTCCCGGATCTTTATCTCCGCTAGTTACATCTACGGGAGTCAGTTCATCTCAAAGCAGCAGAAGAAACTCTGGATCCAAATCAAGTTACGGTGTATCGCCAAGGTCAGCGCGTGGCGGAATCAAGGTGAACATGCCGGCGCACCTTACCCAAGAGCCGGAGATTCATATCTGATCATTCCAAATGTTGTGAGAAAAAAAAAAAACCTAAACCAAAGTTGTTATTTGCAAGAGAGATTTATTTTTACAGAAGTTTGATAGCTTTATTTTGATATTTATGGCCATCAACGTGATCAGGTGAGATTTGATTTATCAGGATTTTGGTTCAAAAGTCATTTACGCACAGTTTATGTAGAAACTGATCCGCTATTGCATGATATATCATAACTATATGCAAAAAATGGAAAAAAAATGTATGCATTTTTGCCATTCTTATAAGGGTCAAGTTCAGTGGTCAAGCATGTTCATTTTCTATGAAAGAGGACTTCAAAAGAAACAAAATGCTGAAGAAAGCATTCAAAAATGTTGTTCCGTTAAGGAAATATTCAAGTTTAAAGTTTGATACCATTTATGTAGAACCCACTAAAATCAGACTAGTTGTGACATCACACACAGCCTCAAGATTCCTCAAAGTCTTTATGTATTTTACAGAAAGTTTATTTTATTTTTTCACTATTTAAATTATTTATCCTCAAACTTTCTTTAGGTGGTATATTATGAATACCCTTCCTAGATCCAGTTTTACTACTTTTTTGACATATTTTATGGTTTTTAAGCTACAGAATTGCAGGACAAAATATGATAGAATACATAAAGACTTTGAGAAATCTAAGGCTATGACATCACAACTAGTCAGATTTCAGTTGTTTCTACACAAATAATACCAAACTTTAAACTTAAATATCTCATTAACAGAATAAGATATTTGATTGTTTTCTTCACTATTTTGTCTCCTTTGAAGTCCTCTTTTATATAAGATGGACATGCTTGACCACTGAACTAATCCTTTAAGGATTAAAACTTTGATAGTATTCAAGTGTTAAAGGTTCTTTAAAAGTAATACAATTTACCTCTTTTGCCAGGGTTGGTTGTGTTCTTCCTAAAATCATTAAACCTCCTGGAAGTGAATCTTACTTGGAGATCGACTTCAAGATTATTAGGGAAATTACTTAGGGCATCCAGTTAACCAATAGCCAGTTTAACATCCAGTTCTTTTGAAGAGTTTTCCTTTTATGTCATGATAACCCCCATGACTTTCTACAGTTTTTGGACCAGTGTTTCCATCTTTTTATTTGCCAGTTAATGAAGTTGGTAGATCCCTCATATTGTGATCATCCATGATGATAATTTGAGGAGTAGTACCTCGTCATAAATACCCCACTCCCAACACCCACAGCCAGTTTGTTACCCCCCCCCCCCCCCCTCTCTCTCTCTCTTTCATGCAGCAAAACAATTTTCCCTATTTAGGGATTTCCAGGTTTTTGTCTTAAGGAATTGAACATTAGTTCCATTTTAAATAGAACCGGGACTTTTACATGATATTGGTTTGAGATTTGTAGCCTACTACAAAACGTATTTTAATTTGATATAGCTATGTAGTTTGACTAAATAAAGTAATTTGCTGCAATAACATTTGAACTACATCTTTTGTGAGCACTTTGCTCTCTTTGATAGTTCACTATGATATTGAAACTTATTTCACAATTTAAAGTTTTTTTTAAACAAAATCCAACTGCCATCCGTTTTTCTGGGTGTTTTTTTTTGCTTCAAAGTGCCTTGATAGTGAGGAAGGAGATTGTTTTAAAACAATTTTAAGTGATAATAAATTGAACCCAAGCTTCCGTCATTATTTACTTATCAAATATAGCCATACACATCACTTCTATGCTTTACAGTGTTTGTCAAAATGTTACAATTTTTGGAGTAAGCTATTAACTGTATAATAAGGTTATTTAAATGTTCCCCTACCGTTCATCCCACTGCTGGGCAGAGCAGTAGACTGATTTGCTTTCTCACTGGGGCAGGGGTTTGGTTTTGAGTGTTGTCAAAAGCAACTGTGGTCATGTGACCACCATCTTCTTTTATTGGAAAGAATTTTGATTCTTTTCCATAGCGTACGTCTGCTTCCAAGATTTCAAAACAGATTTTGTTGTTGTTGAAATTGTTGACGAATCAGTGCATTTTGTGCAAGAGGTATCAGCTAGTACCATGGACAGGATTTGTGTACCGAAAGTGGGGGCAAAGTCTCAAACTCAAAATTTACCTACCAATTATGGAGGGGGGAGGGGCAAAAATCCCATGAAAGGGAACCCCTCAAATATTTTTTTGTTGTTAGCCTTTTCTCTTGGGTTCTTTTTTTGGGATGGCATAGTAATACCTAAATAGTTGTGTGCTACCTATAGCATATGGCTATTCCAGGTTTTAATTCATCGTTTTCCACTAGTTATATCATGCTGTTAGAAAAGAAAAATATGTGCCTTTTTTAGTGTATTTTAAGTTTTTGAAAGAAACAGGGTACAAGCTATGTAGGTGTCTTAGTAAAAAAACATATTATCCTGTATTCTTTTCCTGCCAAAGATTAATAAGATATATTCCACGTTAAATATTTCTAATTTTAAGTTAAAAAGTTGGGTGTTACATTAGCAAAAATGTATTCCAATTTTAGTGGTATTCCAAGTATGAATAAGTTGTATTTTGATGTGAAAGTTTGGCTTGGGGTGGGTGGGGAGGGAGGCAACATGAGTGGCGAAACCAGGAGTGTGGGGTAGGTCTGCTATTCCTTCCTTTGTTATCAGAAAATTGTTTAAGATGTGTTAAGTTTGGTCTTCCTGTTTCTAGAAGAATTATGAGGTCATTGGAAAATTGTTGATACTAAGAAAAAGAAAAATACTTGATAGAATAAGAAAGGCATTTGATAAACTTTTCAGAATTTGGTGATTGGTAGAAAGTTAGTTCGGTGGGTGAAATAGAAGTGTGGAGTTTTTTTCCGAATCAGCTTACAGGTAGGTATGGTTATGGCAATCATCTATGAAATCGTAGAGACACTTTTTCTTAGCCAAATTTTGTTTGCAGGATTATAGTCAAGCTTAAATGTCAAAAGTGAGAAAAAGTTGTTCCTGCACTTCAGAGATGTGAATGTTATACTGAGTTTAATCATTTTCTTGCCATAGATGCTTAGTGTGATACATGTGTCTGTCATTTAAAAGCTGCCTCGTCCAACCTTTGTAAAACATTTTTTGTTTTCATGTTTCAGAAAAGAAAACTTATTACGATTGTACACCTTTTGCACTTTGTCCAATGTGGCAAAAAAAAGCTTTGACGATGGTCAAATATCTTAAGGAATTAATTTTACTACTCAGCAAATCTTGTGTGCATAAAACTATCTTGAAAAGTTGTAGTCAGGGATGCCATAAAATTTATGAGATCCAGAGGCAAACTGACTGCCTGAAAGTTCCCTTTTGGAGGGAGGCATACATTTGTATGTCCAATCACTAAAAATGCAAATGTGATTACTGAATAAGCGTAAAGTTACTTTGCAATTTCACATTTTTGACAGAAAATTAAAACGAAGAAAAAAATATTTTTTGAGTCGGGATATTTTGACCTTAATATCAGCACTTGCACCATGTATTTTAAATGTCAAGAAAAAGTCAGCAAAGTTCTTAGTCTTTGTCAAAAATATTTTTGATATCAACTTTTATATTATGATTACAATTTTGGAGAATTTTAAGTATTAAGGAAAATAATTTGATGAATTTTGTGTTTTGTTACAGAATTATGGTGATCCTATATTTCTGTGCTTAAATTTTATACTATTAACTTTAAGGTTTTTTTCTGTTCAAAGGATGGCAGTTATTTACATCAGTACTTACGTTATTTGTAAAATAAGTGAATCAGAAATGAATGAAATATGAATTTTTTTTTGACTGAATTGATCATTGTTTCGACAGCAATACAATACCTTATATGATATAGAATGAAATAGTCATTAAGTCAATTTCAAAATAGTCATTAAGTCAATTTCATTTACCGTTAGTTGCACTGAGCAGCCAATTATTTTTATAACTTTGAAGAGAGACAAGAGCTGGATTATCAATGGGGGAAAAGAGTCTACTAAGCGAGGGCCTTACACAAAGGGGACCCCACACAAAAGGTTCCCCATGCAAAAAGGGGTTCCACACAAAAAAGTTCCACACAAAAGGGGTTCCACACAAAAGGGGTTCCACACAAGGAGTTCCACACAAAAGGGGTTCCTACACAAAAGAAGCCCCCACAAAAAGGAGTCCCGTAGGAAAATTTGGCCCCCCACACAAAAGTAGGTACCGACACGAAAGGAGGTATCCACAACAACAAAAGGAGGTATCCGCAACAATATTGAGTATAGAATGCATTATCTTCACAAAAATTGGCTGCCATAAATCCAAGGTTGTGTTTTTAAGAAAATCAACAATCGTGAAAGTAAGTTTTTGGATATTAGAGGAAGCAAAATGTGAGAATTAATTTAAGGTTTGAGCACATAATGAATTCCGAAACTATAATTCAATTGTTAAGCTCGAATATGTTACTTGAACCCTTCTCGTATATGAAGTATTATGACAATGTGATTGCGTAGCTTGTTGTGGTAGAAATGTTATCATTCTTAAGTTTTAGTACAAATATATGAAATGATTCTTGCGATGATAATCCTTGTTGGAAATTCTTTGAAATGTATTCAACTTGCATAACCTTGACATAGATGCTGTTGCAGAGACTTGTATGGCGGCAATGATAACTGCTTCACTTAACAAGCGTCATTTCAAGCTAATTACAGCGTTGTGGACTTAACTCCTGATTTTATGTTTTTAGTTCAAACTTGTATCTTTCATCTTTCTGAAACTGTTTGTTATGTATATGAAGGTATTGTTTTAAGTGTTCTCCTTTGTGAAGTTTGTATAGTGTATAAATACCAGTATAAAAATCTTGTTTTTTTTTTTAAATGATTGTATTGTAATGAAAACCGCTGATTTCCAGCTTTTCAACAGGTTTTGTGTGTGCTAGATGACATTGAATAATGAACGTCCATTTTAACAATTATGTTTAGAGTAACTGGGGGGTTATCGTGGCTATGGGATTATCACATTTTATTCTTGATTTTTTGCAAACCGCACCAAAGGTTTGGAGATATAACCATAGGCATACAGGTCAGACTTCTCATTGGGGGAGGGGTGTGGGAGTTTGACCCAATTTGTTTTTTTTAATTTTACAATTCAAATTAAGTTATTTTTGCGATATTTTTACCAATAATTATACATTTTGATACACATAGTGGCTACCAGCAAATTCTGCTGGTACTTTCCATGCCCTTTTGGTCATTGCTTTGTTGAACACATATATCATTTTTCCTGAATGTGTCCATTGATTTGAAGTTTTATTCGAGTGGGAGGAATTTCTTCCTCCCATTGCCTTGCACGATTACACGGCTACCAGCATGCATGAATGATCAGTCACCATCCCTTCCTCTCATAAAATGATTATGTCAGGTCAAAGTTCATCAGAAACTTAACTTTTACGGTCACAGTTTGTTTTGACCACTATAAATGGTTAAAAGAATGCCTCGCATTTGGTGTAGTGTTAGTGGCTACCATGTTTTTTGTAGGGAAACAAATATTTTAATCCGCTTTCATAAATATTTTAATCCACTTTTATCAATATTTTAATTAGCTTTTTGTGATGATTTTGTTTAAATTCATCCTATCTGCTCAAACAGACTTGGTACAAAAAGTACTTCATTCTAGCAAGAAAATTTGGATGGAAGAGTACATCAGAGCTTTACTTTTGTGAAAAAACTTTTGCAACAATTGTGTAAGAACAAGAATATTAATACTTCTGCAGCTCGTTGGTCAGTTAGTTGGTCAGTTTAACAAGTCCCAGGTTTGATCCCCAGTGGATCTCCAACCAGTTCTCCACAATTGGTTAATCAAACAGCCACTGATCTTTTGACGATAATTCTCCAATAGAGGTCTGTCTTCATAGCAGAAAAAAAGAATATTTGTTTTGGTCCTATGTGAAAGTAAAGTCATACAACTACCCCCTGGAGTTGTCTGACTTTGCTTATTAAAGTTTATTGCAGTCACAGATTGTAAGGTAGCCCATATAACCTGCTTTTGTGTTTCAGTCCAGATGAGCTCCTTTGGGGTGTTTACAACCCCTCCCCCTTCCCCCCCCACCCACTTTACAGATTGTTAGGTAACCCATATAACCTGCTTTTGTGTTTCAGTCCAGATGAGCTCCTTTAGGTGTTTACAATCCCTTCCCCCTCACCCACTCCACAGATTGTTAGGTAGCCCATATAACCTGCTTTTGTGTTTCAGTCCAGATGAGCTCCTTTAGGATGTTTACAATCCCCCTCACCCACTCCACAGATTGTTAGGTAGCCCATATAACCTGCTTTTGTGTTTCAGTCCAGATGAGCTCCTTAAGGGTGTTTACAATCCCCACTCCCACCCACCATATTCATTCACTGTGGTTGTTGACTGGCATGCTGGTAGTGCAATAACTTATTTTTTTATTGCTTATAATAAAGTCTTCCAAAAATAACTATAATAGCATTTTTTAAGGTTTTATTCTTGTTAAGGTATTGTTATTGTTTGTTGTCATGAGAAAGACACGTTTTTGAACCCTTTGTTTTGATCTCATCTGTCAAAGCAACATGTATTCGCAACTGCACTCTTGTATTCAATTTCTTTTCCGTCTCATGTATGTGCAGATTATCATTCCTTTGATATTTAGCTTCAAAAATATAACTGCACACACTTTTTAACACATTGCACCTTAAGATTTCAAATGCTTGTGTGTTTTGTGGTATATTTTTGATGTAAATGAAAAAATGTAAATATAAATAAGCTTTTATAATCATTGTAAATATTTTATTAATAAATATATTAATAAACAAAGGTGGGAAATGAATTCACTTTCTTGTTGTGTTTAAATATGTTTTAAACCTTCTTTTATGTTCCTGGTGTTTATAATACACAGTGTATGTAGTATGTATCCTTGGTGGTTCCAGTCTTTATTTTTTTCCCCTCCCCATAGGTGGGGGGAATTTCCTAAACAAATGCAACATGTTGTTATGAAACCCATAGCAGTTTCTTTTTAATCACTAGGTAGACCCACTTAAAAATGATCACTTACAAAAATAACTTTTAACTTCTCCTTTAGGCATATGGGATGGGTACGGGAACAGCTCCCCCAATAAATACCAAATAAATTAGAAATGCGAGCTCATATTTCTCTTAATCTCCCTTTTTTTTTTTTTTCCTACCTCTAGAATGATCTAACGTTTTAGGCACAATTTTTAACCTCTCAGGCACAATTTGACCCTTGTTGTCGTGGTGCCGTTAAGTCCTCATCAAACAAACAAAATTGATTAATGTATTCCAGCAAAAAGGCAGTGAAAAACACTGCAAATGGCCCACAATAGCATGATAATTAAAACAAACAAATCAGCAGTAGTTTTTCCTGGTAAGTTAATCATTTTTGTACCAAAAATGAAAATCGAGCTAAGAAATAGAAAACAATCTTGTTCTCAAACTTGTTATGAAGATTTAAGTGGCCCAGACATGAGGACTTGTTGCAAAACCATAAAACAATCTGAATCAAAAATAACCGGTCACCCTCTACTAAGCCAGTGCCAACTAATAGGTGTACCAGCCTGATTTTGCCATTTGGGAGGCAAAACGAACATTGCCAGAAAATGTAGCATTATTGACGCTGGCTCGAATTATAACTTTTGTCTCAATTTTGTTTGTAGTTCTGCCCAAAAATATACTTTTTGTTACCCCTCCGTTTCCCAGCCCTGTCTCATATGCAGGGCTGTAAGAACCTATGGGGGCCGGAGCGGCCATACCCCTCCCCCCCACCCACCCACCCCCAAAATAAAAATAAACAAATTAAAAATACTTGTAAGAGTAAAACGTTGAACACAGGGCAAGTCTGAACACTATAAATTAATCCTTTAGGGATATGTCTGAACACTGTATTACTCTATTAGGGACATGTCTAAACACTCAATTAATTTTTTAGAGACATGTCTGAATACTAGATTAATCCATTAGGGACATGTCTGAAAACTAAATGAATCCTTTAGGGACATGTCTGAACAATAAATTAATCCTTTAGGGACATGTCTGAACACTAAATTAATCCTTTAGGGATATGTCTGAACACTAAATTAATCCTTTAGACATGACTGATCAAATCAATCCTCTAGGGACATGTCTGAACACTAGATTAATCTATTAGGGACATGTCTGAACACTATAAATTAATCCTTTAGGGGCATGTCTGAACACTGAATTAATCTTTTAGACATGTTTGACCACAATCAATCCTTTAGGGACAGGTCTAAACACTATAAATTAATCCTTAAGAGACGTGTCTGAACACTATAAATTAATTCTTTAGGGACATGTCTGAACACTAGATTAATCCATTAGGGACAAGTCTGAATACTAAATTAATCCTTTAGGGACATGTCTGAACACTAATTTATCTTTTAGAGACATGTCTGAATACTAAATCAATCCTTAAGAAACATGTCTTAACACTAAATTAATCTTTTAGGGATATGCCTGAACACTAGATTAATCCATTAGAAACATGTAAAAACACTAAATTAATTCTTTAGTGACATGTATGAACACTATAGACTTATCCTTTAGGAACATGTCTGAACACTATAAATCAATCCTTTAGGGACATGTCTGAACACTAAATTAATCCTTTATGGACATGTCTGAACACTACATTCATCCCTTAAGAGTTATGTCTGACCACTAAATTAATCCTTTAGGGGCATGTCTGACCACCGTCTAATTCAATTCTTTAGGGACATTTCTGAACGCTATCAATTAATCCTTAAGGGACATGTCTGAAAATTCTGAATACTATATCAATTAATTCTTTAGGGACATGTCTGAAAATTGAATCAATCTTTTAGTGATATGTCTGAATACTAAATCAATCCTTTAGGGATGATGTCCGAACACTATACTTACAGTATCCTTTAAGGACAAGTCTGAACATTATAAAGTAATCCTTTAGGGACATGTCTAAACACTAAATCAATCCTTTAGGGACATGTCTGAACACTATAAATCAATCCTTTAGGGACATGTCTGAAAACTATAAATTAATCCTTTAGTGACATGCATAAACACTAAATTAATCCTTTAGGGCTAGGTCTGAACACTATAAATTAATCCTTTAGGGACATGTCTGAACACTAAATTAATCCTTTAGGGGCATGTGACCACCGTCTAATTCAATCCTTTAGGACATTTCTGAACACTATCAATTAATCCTTTAGGGACATGTCTGAATACTAAATTAATCTTTTAGGGACATGTCTGAATAATAAATTAATCCTTTAGGGACCTGTCTAAACACTACAATCTATTAGGGACATGTCTGGCCACTTAATTAATCCACTAGGGGCAGGTCTAACCACTAAAATAATCCTTTAGGGACATGTCTGACCACGAAGTTATTCCTTTAGAGACATATCTGACCACTAAATTAATCCTTTAGGGGCAATGTATGACTCTCGATTAATCCTTTATGGAAACCTTTAGGGACATGTCTGGACACTAGATTAATCCATTAGGGAACAACTAATGTTTTAGGGACATTTCTGAACACTATTGATGTTTAAGGGACATGTCTGAATAAGAACAACAATGTATGAACACTAATCATTTAGGGACATGTCTGAACACTAGATTAACCCTTTAGGGAACATTATTACTGTTTTGGAGACATGTCTGAACACTTAATGTTTTAGGGACATGTCTACAGCAATAATGTCTGAACACCAGATTAATCCTTAAAGGAACATTATTAATGTTTTAGGGACATGTGTGAGCACTATTAGTGTTTTAGAGACATGTCTGAATAACAGCAATGTATGAACACTAGATTAATCCTTTAGTGAATCCTTTAGGGACATGTCTAAACACTACTAATGTTTTAGGGACATGTGTGAACACTTAATGTTTTAGAGACATGTCTGAACAACAACAAGAGCAATGTATAAACACTAGATTAATCATTTCTTTTAGTAAAACCTTTAGGGACATGTCTGAACACAATTAATGTTTAGGGACATGTCTGAACAACAACAACAATGTATGAACACTAAATTAATCCTTTAGTGAATCCTTTAGTGACATGTCTGAACACGATTAATAATTTAGGGACATGTGTGAACAACAACAACAATAATACACAAACAAATAAATTGCCGATTGAACACATTATATATTTACAATCCAATTATTCTGTCAAATAAAAAGTAACAATTTCCCTTTAAATAAATATATATCTCTATATATATATATATATATAAATATATATCTTTATGAATCTCATTACTCCACTTTAAATATTTTAAAATATTCGTTTTTCCAATTAATTAATTAACAATAATAAACAACCCTGAAATCAAAAAAAATATGATCTATACTGCAATCAGCTGCATAATTAATTTTCATATCACGAATTAAAAATGTAAACTAACTATTACAATACATTTTGCACTTTTGGAAGTAATTTTGGCTATGTTGAAAGGCAATGGAAATCAAATCTGATGTAAGAAAATTTAAAGGTCTATGGAAAGTTAGTAACTTAAAAAGAGCATACAATTCTGAGAACAGTAGTCATTAAATTAGCCTCTCCCCCTCCCAGGGTTGGAAAAATACAACAAAAGTCACTCGCCAATCATTAATACAACATAGCAAGTAAATTTGCGTACCACAAGTAGAATATGATATTTCTACTCCCCACAACTAATCGAGCAGGCGAGTGGTTTTTCCAACCCTGCCCCCTCCTGTATTGGATTACATATGTCTGGCACCCTGCCAATACCTCCAAAAATGTAGTCTTAGTGGGACACAGGAATAAATTGTGAACCCCCTAGCTTACCAACCTAACTAACCTCTGAACTCATACATAAATATCCCCCAGTGTTTGAGGTGGCAGAAGAAAGCTCCCCATGTAGGGATGTGAGAGGGAGCCCCTAGATTTATCAAATCAAATTTTTTATATTTCTCTACATTAACACAAAATTTTACTAATTTAAATATAGTTTCTGTAAAATGATGTGTGGGGTAACCCCTAGCCTCCATTGCATGAAAGTTTTTGTTAAGGGAATATTTCCATGGTTTTTTCCAAAATTCTAATTGAAAGAGAAAACTTTTAGAACCAATTTGGTACAAAAATCAGATTGATATCATAATCCGTTCAGGAGATATGGATTTTTAAAGATTTTCCAATTGAATTCTAAAGTTTGTGTACAGCAAGATAAATTAGTGTTTGATGATGTCATAGAGACAATTCCATTGCAAATGTTTATATTTTTTTGAACGTTAATTGGTTAAAATGTTAATTGGTTGTTTCTGTATGATTAGAAACAATTTTCTAAAAAATATTGACGTAGGGTATATTTGGCAACGTATATAATTACCTAACTTTCATCAATTTATTTTCCTAGCAGGTTTTACTAATAAAAAGAGGATGATAGATTTTAATGAAATAAAATTGTCCTAAAATTTTCTTCTTTCTGATGAAAGGTTACAAAAAAAAAACATGGTATTCCTTTAAAACAGGGTACAATAGAGATTATGCACACACAAACAAAATGAATAGAGCAGTCCTTAAATGATGAAAATAGCGCATTGTGTTTTAAACTGACTGTTAATCACAATTTATTGTTAATTTATGCAAAATGTGTGATGTATGAAAAAGAATGCAGCTCAAGAATGCTGTTTCTGTTCTTACGGTAAATCTTTGAAAACGATGACAATATCTTTTCCACTTTGATGTGGATTGGGGGTATAGATATAACCTGAACACCTTTTTTGTCAGCAGAAGCTACTTTTTTTTCAAAATAAGAAGATAAAGAAGTCCAAACACTCATACATCACAAATTTCCTTTAAAATTTGCAAAAAGACAGATAATTTCAAGAAGCTGTAAAATGCCTTATTTTTAACGTATTGAGGCAAACAATTTGTACCAGGTTTTTGATGTATCAAAAAGCATATTAACATATATTGCATTGTCTTGTACATTATCTTAAAGGATTAGTTCAGTAGCCAAGCAAGATTATCTTATATGAAAGAGGACTCATTAAACAAAACTGAAGAAACTGAATTTATAATAATTCAATATCTTATTCCGTAAAGGAGATATTCAAGTTTCAAGCTGTCTTTTTTATGGAGAAATGACTGGTGTCTATGGAAGGTTGGCACCCTAATCCTCACATCCTTAACAATTGGTAATGTAATTTAAAAAAAATTAATATAACATTTTGACTATTTAAATCATTTTCCCTCAAATTTTCTTCAGTTAAAATTTTTTGAAACCCCCTTTCTAGATCCAGTTTTACTACTTTTTGGACATATCCTATGGTTTTTAAGCCACAAAATAGCGGGGCAAAATATGATTAGAATACATAAAGACTTTGAGGAATCTGAGGCTATGACATCACAACTAGTCTGATTTCAGTCGTTTCTAGACAAATGATACTAAACTTTAAACTTAGATATTTTCTAACGGAATAAGATTTTTTGTATGCTTTTTTCACTATTTTGTTTCCTTTGAAGTCCTCTTTTATATCAGATAGAGATGCTTGACCACTGAACTAATCCTTTAGCATCTCCTTAACGGAATAAGATGTTTGAACGCTTTCTTCACCATTTTGCTTTTCTTTGAAATCCTCTTTCATATAAGATGGACTTAGGTGATCCCTTAACTAATCCTATAATGTAAGTCTGTTCCGAAATAAGATGGCATAGTATTTTGCCATCTCTGAAAAATCTGGACATTAATAATATGTAATGGTATTTAAAC
Organism: Chiridota heheva; assembly: GCA_020152595.1. Classification (NCBI taxonomy): domain Eukaryota; kingdom Metazoa; phylum Echinodermata; class Holothuroidea; order Apodida; family Chiridotidae; genus Chiridota; species Chiridota heheva. The sequence goes on along the minus strand of JAIGNY010000807.1, from coordinate 1,881,486 downwards.
TTTCTGGAATATGAATACAAATGACCTTCACTTGATCGCTTTCATATACAAGGGGTGTATTCTCACTGAAGTACAGGCTCATTATTTGACCCACTGCAGGTGTGAGAACACTCACCGAATTCGATCGTAGTCACATGATGATGAACATAGGCAAGGGTCGGATCATGATCCAGAACAGGAGATCAGATTAAAAAATTGTGTGAGAATATGAATGCAGATCAAAGACCTACAATCACATTATTTACGTAATATCCTGTTATTAACTTATTTTGCATGAACATTTAGCCTGCACCATTTATCTTGCGGGTTTTTCAATGACCCCCTTTTTCGCTTCAGGTTCATTCATGTCTCGCAATCAAATCACCTGCAGTGGGTTTGATCACACTCAAATGAGAGCACATGACATTTGTTTTCTTCACAATCTTCGAGCAAGGTTGTCGTCATCGGATCATGATCGGGAGATACATGAGAACACGGCCAAGAACCTTGTATATTATTAGTCTGAGGAAATCCTTTTTCCAGGAACCTTCAAAACACCCGCAAAACAGACATCCAGACATTTTTTTTTTTCCTTTAAATTTTGTGAATCAAGAAATAAACTTTAAGTGTAACAATATTTAATACTTTTGTGTTACTGTACGTTATGTCTTTGAAAATGACAAGAATATTTGTTCCATTTTGATGTGGATTGGGGTTATGGATAAAATCGAAAACTATTTTTTTTTTTTTTCAGAAGAAAAAAAGAAGTGTGCTTGCTCATAAACCATAAATTTGCATCAAAATTTGCATATTAAGATTGACAAATTCAAACAGCTATCAAATGCAGATAAACAACCTGAAGCTATTTTTTTCTTCAAATTTTGTGATAAAATTGTATGGAATAACCAGGTAATCAATTAAGTCATACAATATGTAATACTTATGCAGTTTGTAATTTTAACCCTTCAAATCTGCAATCTGCAATTTAACATGTATACAACCTAAACATTTGATACATTTTGATTTGACATTTTTCATGGAATGATGAAATTATTGCTTGAAAATTGTAAATTTTGCATAGTACAAAGGAGTTTAATGAAGAAATAAAACAAAGCTATTGCGGGAATGAGATGAAGTAAATACTGTAAGAGTACAATGATTAACTCATAATGGTAAAAATGACACTTAAAAATTGTAATTTGCATAAAATCAGCTCATTGGAAATTAAATAACATGAACACCTTTTAGAAAAACTTGCAGTATTTCCTAAAATTTCAACTGTACTTATTTGCCATGAAACAAACAAGTTATATATATATATACAAATATATAAATATATATATTTATATATATATATATATATATATATGTATATGAATATACATATACATATATATATATTTATGAATATATATATATATATAAATATATATATATATATATATATATATATATATATATAATATATATATATATATATATATATATATATATATATATATATAATATATATATATATATATATATATATATATATATATATATATATATATATATATATATATATATATATATATATATATATATATATATATATATATATATATATATATATATATATATATATATATATATATATATATATATATATATATATATATAAATATATATATATATATAGATACAGAAGTAGTACAACAAAATAAGTTCCTCTAGGGTTTAATAATTTGTGTTTTAGGATGAAATCTAAGTTTAGACATGGGTGTAAGCCAGGGTCTAAACTTTACATCCGTATTAACATGGGTGCAGCCAGAGAGGGTCAAAATCATTCAAATACCTCCTAAATGTAAATAAGGTAACAAGGTCCAGTAAATATACTAATAAGTCCAGATTTTAGGGTGATACCTTTTTTTTTTTTTGCTCTACAGTTCAATTTAGCCTCCTAACAGTGTAAAAGACATTGAAAACATATTAGGCCATCAGCATTTCCCCCCTCGGCTACCCTATGAATCCGAAAGGCTGGCTGCGCACCTGATTAACAAAATGTTAAAACAATTAAATGGAAGAAACATAACTTAAAAATCTTTTTTGAACGTTTCCCAGAATCCCAACCATCAATCCAAAATAAGGAATACAAATCCACAAGTTTGAAAAATAAGAATGTAATTCTAAAACAATAGCATAATAAACTCAAGATCTTCAAAAAAAGTCTGGTTGGTAAAGGCTAGCAGAACTGCTTCCTGTTTGACCTATTTCAATCTTGTGAATTGATGGTATTTCATTGGTCAATTTTTTCACTGCCCCAAGAGACACCATTCCACACTGCGAGAGATTAATATATTTTAACCTATGGCAGTTTTCGGCAAATACTGGGAATGTTTTGTCGCTCACCTTTACACACCCACTAAGGTTAAGTGTTTTGAGGTTTCGTAGATTACTAGCTATCAATCGTAATCCCAAGTCGGTGACGAGGTAACACTGACTCAGATTTAGATTCTCAATGTTGGGATTGAAATGGGTGACGGATGCGACACTTTTGTCGGTTAAGTTACGGCAGAAGGCCAAGTGGAGATATTTCAACCTCGGGAACCTGATGCAAGCTTGAATTCCAACATCCGTAAGATGCGAGCAATTGCTCAGGTTAAGGAATTCAAGTTTAGTGAGAGACTCCAGGCCGGGCATGCTTCTCTCATCAACTTGTATCTGTAGGACCTTTGCGGTGACCTTTTGAATTTTCTCCTCAAACTTTGGTATAGTGAAGAACCCCATGTTACTATGACTACGAGTATACCTGGCAGAATGATACTTGTCTGCTTCCTTCCTTGGAGCCACTTCGGGGGAGTTTTTGTCAAGGCCAAGCAGCCCAAAATCTGTTATATGCATACACCAGGCTAGATTTAACCTTTTCAGGTTTATGAATGACTGTGCAATGATATGAACAGCCTTGTCGGACAAAGCTTGACAGGATTTTAGATTGAGGTCTTGTATATTTGGAGCTGCTATGCTGAGGGCTAAAACCGTGCTATCGTCCACCTGCACACACCCACTTAAATCGAGACAGACCAACTGGGTCTGACTGGCACGTTCTAAACCACGACAAATTCCTTCTGACATTAACCCCAGGCAAGATATGGACAAATGTTGGAGTTCAGGTAATTTAGTGAACAGATCTTCAGAAATGTCTGAAGGAATTGCCCTTAAACCACTGATCTTTAGCTTCTTTAAAGATGGCATGTTATCCACCACAGAACGTATCCCTGGGCCAATAAGAGAGCGACATTCCGTTAATTCTAAGGTTCTGAGTCCAGAGCTATGTTTTGCAAGGGCAGTTACACCTTTGTCGGTTAAGTTTGAACAATTTTGAAGTATGAGATCTGTGAGGTTGAGGTCAGGTATACAGGCCAGTGTTTCCACAGCAACACTTGTTATTGCAGTATGACTGAAATCAAGATGCCTTAACAATAAAGCTTGCCCAGTGAAATATATAATTAGGTTACTGAATGTTACAAACGTCACAGAATCCGCAAGATTATTTTCGCCGTTTCTGGGATCCATTTCAAATGCGATATTGCACCCTGCTAATGAAAGCCTCTCAAGTGAGGGCAGTGTTGAGACAAGCCTATTGAAAAGAACATCAGACAAATACCTTATTGAATTCAGCGCAAGCTCTTTAACATTTTTGAGGGCAGCAGACACGTTTAATTTGTCCTCTTCATTCTTCAGTAAGTTGCCTGACATGAAAAGAGTATTACAGCAGCCCAGATCTAAAGAGACCAAATTTGTACAATGAACCATCATCTTGACAAACATCGTCTCCGAAATATCACACCCTCTCAGAGATAGCGAATTGAGGTGCACGCCTAGATGACGACCCATCTCATTAATGACCCAGGAGCTTCCATTAGACCCATCTATGTAGCTAATAACCAGATGTGGACTTTTCCTGTGTCCCAGACCGGGCAAGTGCGAGGTTGCGGCCACCAATGCCTTGAGGGTGATAACGGTCTTTCGGTGCAGACACGGATCCAGTGATGCCTGGTACCATTTTCTGCACACAGCAGATGCTTCCTCTTTGTCAGGGGTATCCAAAAAAGTTAGGATGTGGGTCACTACCTGTCAGAGAAAGAACATGGAAATGTCCTAGAATAGCGGTAAGGTACAGCAATGGGAAAGAACATTAATATTTTATACAATTTTACAAAAAAATTGCATAATTTGGGTCAAAATTTTTAAATTTAAATCAATAAAATATATAACCAGACACCTCAAACGATACAAATCCCCTCGCCGCTAATAACATGCTTTCCAGCCTCTGTCACCCTGCCATTCCACTCTCATGTTCCACATGCCATACCATACTACTTCCCTCCCTACAAGAAATCACACATGAAAATCCAAACACCATCATTCTGCCACATGACCCATATGTCATCACACCTGCAATCAAAATGACATCCTACCATGTGATTTGCCACCCCAATGTGACCCCATGGCATATACATTATGCCACCCTGTCCCACATGCCATCCCTCCCTGTACCACGTGCCGTACCACATGCCATCCCATTATGTCCCACATGCTATCCCTCCTTGTACCAGGTGCCATCCCACCCTGTCCAACAGGCCCTTCCATGCTATCCCACATGCTATTCCACCACCCTGTTTCACATGTCATCCCACCTGAAATCCAAATGACTTCCATTACATGCCATCCTTTCTCACATGCCATACCACTCTGTCCCAAATGTCATCCCACCCTGCCCCCATGTCATGACTTTATGTCCCACGTTCCTTGGCACCCTGTTCCACATGCCAACCTATCCCACATGCCACCCTGTCCCACCTGCCATCTCACACTGTTCCATATTTCATCCCATCCTGTCCCCTATTGCATCCTACGTTTATCTCAATTCCTACATGTACCTGTCATTCTACCAACTTCCACCAAACATTCTTTCCTGTATCTTCCATCCCCTTGCTTCTATCAACTCAACATGCCCAATCCCTTACAAAAAGTCCAGATCTGGCTTTAATAAAGTTCATATTTGGGTAAATAAAGTTTGATCTGGCCAAATCAAGCCAGATAAAAACCTTGATTAAGTCAACTTGATACACAAATAAACTTTTATCTGGCCAGATAAAGCCAGATATAAACCTTGATGTTTGATCTGGCCAGATCAAGCCAGGTATAACCTTGATTAAAGTCAATTTGATACACAAATAAAGCTTGATCTGGCCAGATGTGGATAATATAGCTGGCCCAGATCAATCTTGATCTGGCTCAGATCAAACTTGATCTGGAAACTCCAGATCAACTTTGATCTGGCAAAATTAAATTTTAATTTATATCTGCCCAATTCTTTATCTGGCCAGATCTGGATTTAATATAAATTCAAGATCTGGGCCAGATCTGGATTTTTCTATCTGGCCAGATCTGGATTTTTATATCTGGCCAGATCTAAATCTTTTTTAAAGGAATTCACTTACTGTACCATCCCCCTTCACCTGCCATCCCCATTCATCTACCATCCTCCATTCACCTACTATCCTCCATTCACCTACTATCCTCCATTCACCTACCATCCTCTATTCACCTACCATCCTCTATTCCTCAACATGCCCCATTTATCTACCATCCTCCATTCACCTACCATCTTCTATTCCTCAACATGCCCCATTCACCTACCATCCCCCATTCACCTACCATCATCCATTCGCCTACTACCCTAACCCACATTTTGGTATCCACTCATCTACCAAATATACTCTTACCCAGCTCATCATTCCAACCTTCACTATAACCTCCCTGATCTATCTACCAAATCAGAATGAAAATTTAGAACAGATTAATTTGCAGATTCTCATGTCTATTAGGCCTATTCAAGTGAAGAACTTGAATTTTGTTTGCTATTCATTCGCAAGACACTTCATTAAAAATTCCTTTCAGTCATCAGATCTATTATTCAACTTATGTTTTTTGGCTATTCATTCACAAGACACTTCAATATAAATTCCATTCAGATGACAATGGGCCTAGGTGACCTTGAACATATCAAAAAATATTAATATAATAAAACATAGTATTTTTGTAAATTCACCTCAAGATTACCAAGTAATTCCGTAAATGTTGTAGTAAGAGGGGAATTAGGAAGAGTAAGTCTTTATTATTACGCAGTAAGAAATGCCCTTAAATATTGGTTAAAGTTTTGAAACATGATAAGAGTCGCTACACTTATATCTCATACAACCATCTTTATCACAAAGTGGATATTTGCATAAATTCTTGGGTTGTGATTATAAGACATTGCTTAATGAGTTTAGGCTTTGGAGAGGTATGGCTTCAGCAGGGTGTAGGAGATGAATCTGTCTTCCTGCAAGATTTATCATTAAATTGTCTGACATCAATGAGCAAGAATGGCTTACTCAAATAAATTCAATGGACCGTCTATATAATTATGGAGTTTTCAAACATTATCTCACATATGAACCGTATTTAACATTTTTTAAT